>BDDC01000782.1:33174-44320 GCA_001662425.1 Chlamydomonas sphaeroides | reverse complement strand
GAGGGGACAGGGGAGGGGACAGGGGAGGGGAGGGGACAGGGGAGGGGAGGGGACAGGGGACGCGAGGGGAGGGGAGATAAGGGGAGGGACTGTGTGCTTGATGCACCATCGACCGCAGTTGCACACGCGAAAGCGTACCTTATGTCACTTAACGAAGACATGGAGAATTAGCTGCATCATGCTCCTGAGACAATGCCGCTCGCAAGCGTGACGCCGCTGACGGGTCGCTGATCGCGGCTTAAGCCATAATGCTGATGCACATAGCTGAAGTGACGCTGCTCTGCATACTGGTGCCAGTTGCAGCCAGTGTGAGCCTGGACGTTCGCGACGGCAGGGCACTGGTCCTGGCGCTCAGTGATGCATCTGTTTCCAACATTATCATCGCGGCTGCAGCCATACAACTTGTCGACAAGGATTGGGCTGGTCTGCCGGTACCCACCGTAATTTCGAGGAATGTCTCGCTGCGCGGCAGCCCTGCGCTTCATGAATGGCCACTACTGCGATTTAGTGCAGCGAAAAAGGTGGGCCTGCGCTTTTGGAAGCTGAGCCTTGGAACGTACTCGAGTTATGACGAAGCCAAACCATCCGCTCGGGGCTCGTGCAGCTGCAACTCGCGGGCAAGAACGTCTTCCTGGACGTGTCCAGGCTGGTACTGGTGGACAGCATCACAGGGGCGTCTGTGCTCACCGGGGCGTTGCAGTTAAGTTTTTTGCTACCCAGCAAACCCGGCCCCGGAATGCGGATCATCCGTGGGCACGAAATGTCTGCGGTCTTTGGTGAGCACCTTTCACCAACTGCAGTACTGAGCTGCCTCACCTCGCGCTCACCCGTGCCAAAACCCGTGCTCACCCCGTATCGATGCCCACCGGCTTGATATGGATCGCAGCCGCATCTTTTCCAAGGGACATTATGGAGAGCCTCATGCAGGCGAATCTTGCGCTTGACACGGGTCTGATCGCCCGCCCGGCGGAGTTTCCTGGCGTAACAGGCCTTGAGTTCGACGTGCCGCAGTATGGCTGCATAAACGACAGCCGGGCCGCGCCGCTCACCAAGCGCTGCTGGTAGGGTGGTGAGGTGCTTGCGTGCATTGCTAATGCATGCCTCTACAGTGGGTTGCTCCGGTGCTTCTCCTCTGCCCAGGCGCACAGCTCCCACGCACCATTCCCAAACACGCAAGCATCTCCCACACGTAACGCCGTTGCAACCCTTTCCACAGGCCAATGGTGCACTACGCTGCCGATGTGGTCATCTGGAGCTACGACATAGTCTCCAATTCCATTGACAACTACTTTTTGTGGTTTCAAAATGCCAGCATGCTGTGCAGGAGGTGCGGGGCCCTGCAGGCGGCTTGTGACCGCGCGGCGTCCGCTCGCGTTTTTACAGTAGGCAAGGGAGTTGAAGAACGGAAGCAAAAGAACGGCTGGAACTTGTTGCCGGCTCCAAGCCGGCACCCAGGAACAACCCAGCAGCCATCCTAGAAGCACCTGCCCGCGCGCTGGGCCTCATACCCCAGCGACGCATACCCCGTGCTGCATGTGCGGCATGTACGGCATCACATGTGCCCCCCGGACCCCCGCCCGCCCGCTGCCGCAGCGTAATCCCGAACGAGTGCATGCAAACGTTGGGACCGGGCGGCTGCATGGCGCAAGCCGACCAGGCCGCAGCAGAGGGCAGGATGGAGCCCCTCTTCGACGAGCCGCCGTGGCCCGACGCCGCTGTGGCGCCAGGACCTCTGGGCGTCGGCGCCAGCCCGCCACCGGGCATGCAGCTCACGGCCCCCAGCGGAGCGCCAGCAGGCAGTGACGACGCTAGTGGCGTGCCGGTGGCGGCGGTGGCCGGCAGCTGCGCAGCGGCAGGTGTGTGGGGTTGTGGGATGGCACGCATGCTGCTGCGAGCTTGCGTCGTGCAGGGACAGCAGCCCGCCTGCCTGGTGCGCACAAGGACACGCGTCCGCATCCCGACTGCCGTGTGTGTTGGTGCCCGCAGGCGCCGTGCTGCTAGCTGCGGTGGTCGGCACCGCCGTGTGGCTGAGGCGGCGGCGCCGCGGCGCCGTGCCGAAGGGCGCTATGGTCGCGCGCTGTGGCTCGCCCTGCTGGCCTGAGCACAATAACAACACGGGCTGTGCCGGGACCGACACCGGGTGAGCGAGCCCCAGGGTAGTCTGCGTTGACCGCTGCGTGCGCACAATGCCCGGGGTACCGGTGTCCGGGGTTGCGCCTGGACACTACAGGCGCCTTGCCTCGCGGCCCGCCGCTCATGGACTTCCCCCTCGGGCCATGCATCGTGTCCAGGCCGACCACAGGCCGTGTGTGTGCGTAGCATGCGTGCTCCGAGGTCGCCGGCACACACCACCCGCGGCCTCGCTCCTAGACCCTGGGCCCGACCCTGACCCTGGGCCCGACCCTGACCCTGGGCCCGACCCGGGCCTTGGTCCCGACGCGCCGCGCCGCTCTGTACTGACGCCAGCCCCCGCCGCGGCACCCTGCCAGGACTGCCGACTGCGCGAGCGGCAGCAACCGCACAGAGGCATCGCCCAAGATGTGTGCGGTGGGATTGAGCAGCAACGTGCCTAGCTCGCAGCAGACCACCAGGTCTTTCACTGTGCACGCGTCAGGCTCCCTCGACTCGGCGACCGCACAGCTGGGTGGGTTCCGCGACGCGTACTAGCGGTGTTAGTGGTGCTAGCGGTGTTTGCGGTAAGCCTCAGAACTCCCTTTGCAAAACATGACATGCTGGGTGCATGTATGCGGGACTGGCCGGCGGCTGGGGCCGCATGGCGCGGGGCTACGCGTGAGCGCTGGCCTTGTTCGGCTGCAGCTTGCGCTGTAGAGCGCCGTCGGGGTCTGGCTTCAATCGCAGCTAACGCACCGCCACCTGCTACAGGGCCGGAGATTGGCTGGGCACCTGTAGTCCCATGGGCCTGACGTCCTCGCCGCCCCGCGCAGTAACCTTGGCGACGCCTCTCCCTCGGCATGCGCTCGCGAGCCACGTGATCACGCACAGCACGCCGCTCCGCGGCGGCATGCGGATAGATGTGCAGGTGAGGGCGCTTCAGGCTGTGTCCTGCAGCACCTCATGTATGCTGGGACACCATGGATTACATGTACTCCGACCGGGGGTTACTTAGCGAGCAACGTCCGCGGCCGAGTGCACACCGTTACTGCGAAATAGACAGCTTGCTCAACCCCTCCTCGACCGTTTGCGCAACCCTTTCTCGCACAGGTCCGTGGTGGCGGCGAGGACCTGGAGGCAGCGGGCGAGGGCACTGCGGAGGCGGAGCAGGGCGCGCATGGCGAAGCAGCGCCAGAGCTTGGCTCTGGCCCGCTTGCAGGCTCCTTAGGCTTACCTGGCGACCCCCTCGACGACGTGGTCCGGCTGCTGCCTCGTGTGCTGGGCAAGGGCGGCTGCGGTCGCGTGTACGAGGGCACGTACCGCGGGCAGCGGGTGGCGGTCAAGATGCTGCTGGACAGAGACGAGGTGGCAGAGGGGGAGTCGGACTTCGTGCGGGCGTCCATGGGGCAGGAGCTGCAGGTCCTGGCCAGATGCAACCACCCCAACATCGTGAGTGCGGGATGGGGCCTGCACAAGTCGTGTGCGCTGTGCAAACGCGTGCTTGAGACCTCCCTGTCCCTCCCTTGACCGCCCGCATGCCTCAGGTCCGCGTCCTGGCCGCGTGCGCGGTACCTCCGCGGCCGTGTGTCATCATGGAGCTGCTCGAGTGCTCGCTGGATAAAGTGCTGTACGGCAAGGACAGGGTGGCAGTCCTGATGCCCATCGGGAGGGTAGGTGCCAGGGCTGCGACGTCCATTGCTCACAGCCCCTGGCCGAGCCGCAGCCAGCTCACGGCGCCCGGTGCCCTGCTGCTTACCCGTGCCCGCAGCACGCCCGGTTCTCACCTGTCCCCTTAGTTGGCGCCTCGGCCCTCCGCCTCACCCCTCCCGCCCGCCTGCAGCGCGCAGCCCATCTCTCCTGCCCGCCCCCACTCCTTGCGCGCACCACCGCCCATCCCACAGGTCCTGCACATTGCTCTGGAGGTGGCCAAGGGCCTCAGCTACATCCACCCCACCGTCATCCACCGCGACCTCAAGCCCGCCAACGTGCTGCTCAACGACCCCTGGGGCGACAAGCCGGTCGTCAAAATCACGGTACGGGGGCAGGAGGGGGCCAATGTCCCGCGCCAGCCAGGTCCCAGCGCCCTCCGCGTGCTGGCTGGCCGGCTCACCCTGCTGCCCGCCTCTCTCCCGACAGGACTTTGGGCTCAGCCGCCTTCGCCACACACAGCTGGTCACCCAGGTATGCTTGTCGGGGCCTATGATGGGGCAGCGGTCGCAAGCCGTCCTGCGAGTCCTCACATAGCAACCCCAGCTGCCGCCGTGCGCTCTCTCTCCCTGCCGACCCACATCGCTTGCTGCTCGCGCGGACCCTACCCTGAACTGGTAACGCTGGATGCCACAACCCCCACCGCGTCCGTCCTCCCCTCGCCTGCCCCACAGAACCCCGAGGCTGGCACGGTAAGGCCGCTCAGGGGAGGCTGCATGAGTGCTGTACGGCGGTGTGGTTGGGGATGTGAAGGGTGCCATGCATGTCGCCCTCGCCGTGTGCCGACCCATTGCGCCTGGCCTGTGGCGCCCTCGTGCCCCGCAGGCGCCGTACATGGCGCCCGAGTGCTTCGATCTGGACAACAGCCCCATGACGTACCGCGTGGTGGGTGGGCCGTACGTGCTGCCGAGCGATGTTCGAATGTACGTGCTGCCGACGTGGGGTGGAATGGGCCGCCGTCGCGGGGAGCACACGCCCCGGGCCGCTCCACGCCAGACATTATACTGCAGTTAATGGACTCGACAAGGTGTACCGAGTTCGATTGGCAAAGGATCGAGAGATCACATACAACATGCGAGGGCTGTCCTGTGGCGAGCCGGCTTGCGGGGGCGCACGGGGTCGCTCAGGTGCCGTTCCGGCGGGTGAACCCGCCAAGCAGTGCCCTGCGTCCTAACGGTCTTGCCATGTGCCCTTCCCTTGTACTGTGCCGCGGTCACCGGCCGCCAACACCAACAGGACATGTACAGGTGCGGCCGCCGCAAGGCGCCAGGGCTGGGCAACGGCTTTGGTTATAGGGGTGGCGACGAAAGCGGCAGGCGTAGATGCGCTGCTCATGTAGCTGCTGGCACAGCTTTATGCAAGGCCGTCGCGGACAACCGCGACAGGCTCTTGGCACCTGTGGACCACGTCGGGTCCAGGCCCCGGCCAGGGTCCCGCCCGTCGGCCGCCGGCGTGTGCGCCGCAGCACCTCACGCCAGCTTCGCTACCAGTTCCAGCACGACCGCCGCCACACGTGCGCTCAACGCACCCGCACGAGCCGCTGTGCCCGCCACCGGGCCCCTTGCGGCTCGTGCCCGCATCCTGTCACCGCCGCTGCGGCATCTCACTGCACACGATGTTGGCCGAACCTGACACCAGTCCGGCTTTGCCCCTCCCCTTCTCCCTTGCGCCCCCTCGTGTGGACCCACAGCTTCGGTGTGATGCTGTGGGAGATGCTGGCCGGGGCGCCGCCTTGGCCCAAGCAGAACATCGTTAACATCGCAGTCTGGGTGCGTGCACAACGCGGCGCCGCTCCCGTTCTCGGCCAGCTCAGTGGCGCCAGCTGCCGACCACCGGGTCTAGATGTGTCAGTGCGCAGGGCTCGTCCGCGCCCATTCCTGTAAGCCGTCTCGCATCCTGCCACTGCGCTTCGCGCCATCAGGTGACGATGATGGGCCGGCGGCTGCCCATGCCGCCCGCGGAGGGGCCCGGTGCGGACCCCGACCGCTGGCCGCTGCCGCTGCAGCAGCTGATCCACGACTGCTGGGACTGCGATCCGTTGCGGCGGCCCGCGGCCGAGGAGGCCGCCAAGCGCCTGGCGCTGATGCTGGAGGTGTGGCATGCGCGCCACATGTTGGCGGGGATGATGAGGGAGGGGAGGGGAGCCTAGGGTTTGGCACGCGGCCCTATGTCGCTGGGGAAACAAAACGGGAGTGGGGAAAGGCTTGGCATGCAGGGTATGTATGTAGCAGGCCTGCGCTGCGAGCGGCTGACTGCTGCGCAAGCTGGGGCGCGGTGATGGCTGCGGCTGCGTGGGCAGGCCGCAAGGCGATGTGCCTGCTGACGGGCCCCGCCCGGCCGTCGTCTTGGGCCTGCAGCAGTCACTGCTTTGCTGCCGCTGCCGCGCTACCGCCCATCCCGCCCCGCAGAAGCGCCAGCTCGGGCTGGACGCGCCGTGCCACGGCGGCGTCAAAGATTGTGAGACTGTTGGTGTGGTTGTTGGGGGCTGAGGAGGCGCCTGAGCCGACGGCGTGCATGCCACATGCGCGCCGGCGCAGCGGCAGCGGCGGCTTAGGTGCGTGGGCCCCTCGTTGCGCGGACCAGTTCAGCACGTGCCTGCGTGCGCAGCGGTCTGCGCGGCTCATGTCGGCGCAAAGACGCTTCCCGAAAGTGGCCGATCCGACGGATGCCGTTGTGAACGAGAGTCAGATTAAGGCCGTGGCGCTGTCTGGCGCGCGCATGCGGCGCCGCCGTGCAGTCAGAGCTCTGGCACGCATTCATCTTGGCTGCAGGCTGAGCGCCTTTTCAGCAGGTCCTTGCAAACAAACTGCCTTGACAATTGAACGGTGGCTTTGGTGCTGCCAGCCAGCCGAGCGTTCACTTGTACACGTGCCCGCGGACGGGGATGTGGGCAAATAAAGTGCCACCCCAGGCCGCGCGCTTCTTGAGCGACTCTTCTATCTTCCGCTGGTGCCAAGCCATGGGGCTGTCACGCCGTGCCAAGTGCGTGCGCGGGCGGGACCAACCGACTCCAGCCTTTCGTGGCTTTATAGGGCCGCTCTTTTGTGCGGCTGGGGCTGCTGCCCCTTGCATCCTGCAGTGCTGCTCTCGCTCTGTGGCTTGGGCTGCTACCTGTTTGCATGGTTTGCTGCTTGATGTGACTTTTAAGTCCAGAATGCATGCGCGAGCGGCGGTTGATAACGCATTGATATGACAGGTGCCGCGGTGTTTGTGCGTGGGGTTTGCTTGGCAAGGTCGGTCCCCGTCGAGGATTGGATGGGGCGAGCGCGATCAGCCGGCGGGGTGGGCGGCAAGGCCGCAGGGTTTTGGCTGTCTTGGGCGCGATGCTGCTTGTCGACCTCGTATGCTGTGGGCCTGGGACGTGCAGCCCCATGCACTTGCATACACACGCGCACCGTTACCACCAGGTATTGGTGCGCGCGTGTACGCAAGTGCATGGGGCTGTAAGGCATCCCGTCGCACCAGTTGGCGCTACAGCAGGTGCACCGCATGCATGGGCGCGGGGGCCAGGAGGTGCTCGTGAATGTAGGTAGTGGCTGAGTTGGACTGACGTTGCCGTCGCTTGCGTGTGGCACAGTACTAGTGAACTGGCGGCAATGGTTTCCGTTGTGCTTGGGCTGCTTGCGATGGTTAGGGGTACGTCGGTGTGTGTCTCGCCGAGCGGGGGATGCCAGGTTGCCAATAGCATGGCATACAGCGCCGCCGGCGGGCCATGTTGTGGGGGCGCCGGGCAATTGTGGGGTATACGTATGCTCGGCGAGGCCGAGGGCGGGCCAAGCAATGCTTGTGTGGCGCCGGTTCTATGGTACGGCGCCACCACGGGCGATGGCTTCAATTATATATGCGTGACATGCATGGGTGCGCATCGCCGCAAGGACTGGCTGGCAGGCGGGCTGGCAAGCGGCCTGGCAGGCAGGGCTGGCAGACAGGGCTTAAGGCGGCGGCTCGCTCGCTCGCTTGGCCAATTCGAATGTGGTGGCTCCAGCTGCAGGACGGGCGGGTGTAATCTGATATGAGTGGCTCCGCCAACGGAGAGCGACGCATGCATGCCCGGCAATACGAGCGCCGGTAGGTGGCTTGGTGCTACCGGCTGCCAGAAACCACCGGCCCGTGCTCCCCGCCCTTGTGTTCACGCAAGTTAGCTCAGCAGCCGGGTACCTGGGTTGGCGTCGCTGCGTCCGCTTTCCAGGCCGACCCCGTGGATATAGTGAATCCTTGTTTTCTCGGGCGTGTACCCCTGGCTTCGCTTTAGTTTTCCATATCTTTCTAAAGCGTGGTGCGGGCTGGACTGACGCCGGCGCATGGCGACGTCGTGGCCACGTCTCCGTCCTACATCGCTGGTGGACGCTGGACTGGATGGCTGGACGCTGCGCCCGCCGTCCAGTGACGCCACGCTGGGTGCTCATGGCCCATAGCGAGCTGCCGTATGTACCCGGTAGCTGCGCAGGGCTGTGCAGCTGGTGACACCAGACACTCCGATGCGTAGAGGATGTATGGAGCGCTTGGCCTGCTAGCTGGCTGTGCCGACGGTGCGTGCAGCAGGACTCTCATCTTCCTTGGGAGGCAGGGTATCAATGGTGCTACCTGTTGATTGCTGCCTCTCTCGCGGGTCGGTCGTCTCGTCAAACTCGATTGGTCAGGGCCTCAGCAGGCTAGCTACCGATTCTGGCCCTCAGTGCGCAACTATCAGCGAGCCATCGTGCCAATCTGTCGATGAGGCGTCAAATCCGGATCAAGCGTGGCGGGTGCGTTCGATATAGATTGTACCAGATGCGAGGCCTGGCTTGGCACGAAGCCAACCATCCACCACCCACCGGGCATCCGCGTTGCCAATGCATCGCGCGCGTATCAGGGCGGCGTCGCGCCGCCGCCTGCATGCGTGTCTAGCGTGTCTGGCCTCCCGCCTTGCGCCGCCGTGCGCACGCGCGCGGGGGACTGCGCTCGGCCCGGCGATTGCCTGCTGGTGTGAGCTACGCTCCGGGCCAGTCCACGCACTGCCCTCTTTGCGAGTTTGCACTCAAGCGCCCGCAGCGCGGCGCATCGTACCACAAGCTCCGGGTGTGTGGTCCGGCTCCAGCAGCCGCTGCCCCCCAGCGACCCTGACATGCGCGCGTAAGCCTATCGGCGCTGCTGGGTGCCTGCTCCAGCCCCTGCCCCCCAGCGACAAAACAACGAGAAACGCGAAGGTCTACTCTGACATGTGTGGGCCTCTGGGCGCTCCTGGGCGCCTGCTCGCTTGCCCAGGCATGCCCAGCCGAATGGCCTGGCAGCTGGCACCCTCGCTCAAGCACGCCCCAGTCGCCCCTGTCAAACGCAGAGGGCCGCGAAGCGCCCGCGTACACAAGATGCATGCGTGGCGCTGTGCTCACGTTGTGAGTACGCAACGTACGCAACGTACCTGCCACCAATCAAGGAGCATGCACGCACACATGGTTGGTTGCTACGATGACTGCACCGCACGACTAGCACGCCAGCATGACGCAGCCCGCCGCCACCTGCTGGCGCCGACCAGCTGCCATGCGCCACACACGCACGGGACATACATACGCACGCACGCTGCGTGCGTACGTGCGGGCAGCAAGCCAATCCGCAGTACGTCCGGTTGCATAGGTCGCGTTCCGGCAGCAGCAGCCACTACCTAGCTACGCACACGGACGGGACCGGACGGACGTGGATGGGCAGTCAGCGCTGCCAGCACGCGCTCACTAGTCGTCCTCCGGCAGCGGCTTGCCGGGAGCACCAGTGCAACACCATTCGTCGGCGGTCGGCAGGGCCTGGCAGGGCTGTGCTTACCTACTTCATGTTCCGCCGGGTACTCCATACGCTGCCTATGTATCGTATGCATAAGAGCCCGGGTGAGCAACGAACGCACCCGTGTTGCCGACGCCAAACCCACATGACAACACGCAGCCCAACCAGCCATCACACACTGGTATGCAGCGAGCGAGCAGACATACATCGATCCGAGCAGCATGCTACCAGGTTGAGGGGTTGGCCTCTATCCTTGATTGTCCAACGACAGCGAGCTCGTACTGAACGCCAGCCGCCATGCATACATGCAAACATGCATACCGTCAGCAACAGTGAGCACGGTGCTCGCCTCGCCACAAACTACGCTTCGAGGTGCAGCACGCACGATAGATGCAAGGGCAACGGTGTAGTCCCACGGCAGCCATACCCCACCGCTATCCGCAGCCGCCCAGCAACCAGCCGCGCAGCCAACGCGCGCAGGCCGGTGCTTTTGGAGCTCCAGCCCACGCCAGGGCTACTGCCGCAGCCAGCATCACCAGCCAAGACGGAGCCAGCAGTGATTTTCACCGCTGCAACCGCCCCGCCACCGCCGCCGCCGCCACGGATGCCCAGATTTCGACCACCGCAACCGCCGCCTTGGCTCTGGCCCGGCGGCGCGGTGGCATGGGCACCGCCATCTTAGGTCCAGCCTCTCCGGCCTCGGCCGCCGCTTTAGGCGCCACCGACAGCGCCACGTACGCGCCCGGCCCCAGGCCCGGCCCGCTGCCGCCAGCGGCCAGCAGCGCCACTGTCGTGCGGCACCCGCAGCAGGTGCAGTGGGGGTGGCGGCCGTCTGGCTGGGTGTCATCGTGCCCACCGACTGAGCACTCGTCGCAGCCACGTGGCCGTGTGCACACGGCCTCGCAGCAGGGTTCGGGCAAGACGCACCGCAAGGTGCGGTACACGGCGTGTCGCGTGCCGCGCCCTCACAACGCCTCCACCACCACCACGCCAGCACCGTCGTCGCGGCCTGCGGCGCCTGACCCTAGCGCCACAGCGTCCACGTCAGACGGCTGTGGGCAGTGCTGGCGCTTCTGCGTAGCGGCATGAGTGGCGGCATGAGTGGCGGCACGCATGAGTGGCGACATGGGTGGCGGCATGAGTGGGCGTGAGCTCACTGTCATGACAGGAGCGAGCAACGTCACGACTCCGCCGGGCGGTGGACGCAAGGCAGTGCACGTACGCATCGCACGCACTATGCCGGGCCGGCCCCGGTGGTAGGCGTAGGGCTCGCCCCATACACGCCCGCCCTCCTGAATGCAATGACCTGTGTTTTACACAAGTCATAACCATTTCTATTTCTATTTCCGGGCCGGCCGCCCCAGCCTAGAGCTGGCAGCCGCGCCTGCCCCCTCGCGCGTTCGTTGCCGGCGCAGGCCAGCACTTGTTCCATTTCACCCCTTCCGCACCAAGTTGTATGTTGCCGCTCCCAGCAGGGCCGCGCCTCCATCCAGCACCAGCGCCAGCAGCTTGGCGTGCCGCTTACGTGTGCGTGCCGCAATTCCCTACCTCCTTACGACCTCGCGCGCGGCGGATC
>BDDC01000782.1:10597-24944 GCA_001662425.1 Chlamydomonas sphaeroides | reverse complement strand
GCCATGGAGGGATGATTGGCCCCTTGCCGTGACCTCTGGCCCGTCCACCGGAGCATCCCAGCGGTGGGAAACCCTTCGGGGTCAGCCGCTAGCTTCCGACGTGCACGCCCCCTTGCACTCCCGACCGACAACCCTCTTCCGTTCCAATCGCCCACCACACCCCACCCGCGTCAACCCAACCTGCGTCACGGCTGCCGAACGTGCACCCGCTCGTTCCCCGCCACCACGCTCACATTCAGCGTCCGCAACCTTCAGCTCCAGCGTTACCGCGTTACAGCCGCGTGTACGGCGTCCGCCCGCCTTTGCTTGTTGCTCGTTTTCCCTCTCTGCACCCACCCACCACAGATATTCTACACACTGCTGCTGGCGCGGGGATAGCTTAGACATCGCCGTCCCGCCGGCTACTACTTGCCTGCAACTCGACACCATCCTTCATGACTTCTTCTGACCAAGTCGCTGCGCGCCTACCCCATTCCACAGGTTACAGATACTCCTTTTGTTACTTCGTTATAGTTTATCATAAAGGCTCCAGTCTCAGCGACGATGTCCATGAGCCGCGGTCCGCCTTTTGCAGGCCGGCCGCTGTCTGCAGGCCGGCCGTAACCACGTCCCTCAAGGGCTTCTGTGGGCCACGCCCCAGGATCTCCTAGATGTTAGACTCCACCTGGGTGGGCCCAGGTAGTGCTCGCCAGTCCATGCCACGTAAGCGTGCACCATCGTCGGGCAGCGGGGTCAGGCAGGCGGTGGCGCTGCAGCTGACACCCGTTAGGTGGAGGCCCTTCTGGGACCCCAGTACGAGCAGGTACCATACAGTAGCATCTTGCCCGTAAGCATGGCGGCACCTGTTGGCGTGCTTCCGGTGCCACCTGCCACCTGAGGAGCGCGGCTGGCGCTGCCCTCCACTGAGCCTGCAACTGCTGGCCTGTCAGTGTGCTCCTTTGTCCGTGACTGGCCTCTGCTAGGGGAAGGACGGGGAAGGGCTGCTGACCCTGTATGTGGCCAGTAGTGTTGCTGGCCTGCACAGCGTCCAGAGCACGCTTTACGGCATGCTCTACCGCACTACAGCGTCCCACCATCAGCGCCGCGCGCTCCTGCCACTGCCGCTGCCTCTTCCGCCGCCGCCGCCCCTGCCCCCGCCACCCCTGCCGCCGCCGCCACCCCCACCCCGCTTGGCGCCCAGTCTCGGGCCAGGGCCGTGTAGCAGTATGTCATGCACGCCGCGCTCCAGTATCGCCTGCACCCGTTTCTGTGCCGCCGCCGGCCCTTGGCATTGCTGCCACTGCATGCCGCTCAGACGGCGCAGGCAGTCCATCCGGGCGCTGTCGTCTGGCAGCTTGCTGAGGCACTCGAAGGCCACCTCGTCCACACCCGACAGGATAAACGGTTTGTACGATTGAAGGTATTTCCGCATGCGCTGCTTGAACTGCGGCGTCAGGGGCTTGCCGGGCCCGCTGCTGCCGGCTGCGGCTCCGGTAGCCGTGCTGTAGCCAAGCACCGCTGCGGGGCCAGGGCCGTCTGCAAAATCAGGCGTGGGGATGCGCGCCCGCTTGGGTTTGCAAGGGCTGCGGCTGCGACTGCGGCTCTCTGGACAGCCACCTTCGCCAGCGACCTCGCCGCCCGCCGCAGTGGGTGTGGGCGCGGCAGAACCTCCCTGCAACGGGTAGCAGCCTCTGTAGCGAGAGGGTGAGCGCCCACGGCTGGCGGCAGCCCCATAGGCGGAGCTGTGGGCCTGCCCCTGCTCCCCCGGGTGCTCCGCAGCAGAGCTGCGGCTGCGTCCGCGCTCCGTAGGTGGCATCCTCGCGCCGATAGCGCCTGCTGCACCCGCGGCTGGCTCGCAGCTGGCTTCACCGGTCTCCTGAGGAGCGCAATTGCCCCTTGACGCAGCCAAGACTACCGGTGTCAGCTTATCGCAACCGGGCGCCGCTGCTACGCCACCCTGCTCCGCTGTGACGGTGGAGGAGGGGATGCCCTCCTGCTTGGCAATGCGCGGGCTGTGGCTGCGGCTCCTGGGCCGGCTCCGCTCGCTGCTGACGTCCCGGGTGTGTGCAGCAGGGGCTGGCAGGACCCCAGCAGCGCGCTCCTCCGGCGCTGCACGGCCGCCGTCACGGACAGGCGAGCGGCCGCGGCTGCTGGTGGTCTTGGTCCCGTTGGCTGCGCTGCGGGGCGGAGCCTGCTCTGGCAGGCGCGCAACAGGGCTGCGGCTGCGGCTCTGGGCCCGGCCGCGCTCGCCAGCGACCCCGGGGCTGTCAGCTGATGGCGGCGCCTCGGCACAGCGCTCCTGCAGCCGGGCCTGGCCAACGTCGCGGTGAGACGAGCGGCCGCGGCTGCTGCTGGCCCCCTGGCCAGAGTTGCCAGCCCCCGCGGCGCCCCGAGCACACTCCCCAGCCGGGTCACGGCTGCTGCCGGCCCTGGGGCTTGCGCTGCAGGACTGCACCTCTTGCCCTGGGCGCCCTGGGCTGCGGCTGCGGCTGCCGCTCGGACCGCGCAGCTTCGCTGGTGTTTCCGCACCTGCCGCGGGTGCAGCACCGGGTGGGAACACGTCCCGACTCGAGCCGCCGCCACAGCCGCTGCCTCCACCCATCGTTGGCCCCTGCACTGGCTGGGGAGGGGCCGAGGCTGCTATGGCCGAAGCGTCGTCCGCCGAGAGCCTTGGCGGCTGCAAAGGGCTGGATGCCCGCTGCAGCGACTGGGGCGGCGCGCACGGCTGCTGCTGCGCCAGCACTGGTCCCGACAATGACTGCAAATGAAGCTCCAACGTAGCTGTTGGCTGCTGGGGGCCGCTGGGAGGAGATTGCGAGGGTGCCAGCGAATAGGGCGGCAACTGCGGCGAGGAAGTTAGAGGGAGCAGCGGCGGTGGCCGGAAAGGCGGCAACCGCGGCTGCAGGTCACAACATGACGGCCGAGGGAGGCCCCGGAAGGCCGCAAGGTAGGTGGGCTGCGGAGTGGCTGCGGGAACCTCCCGGCCATTGCTGGGGCATGCTGCTGCAGTGGCCCTCGCCTGCTCCTTTTGACCGGCGCTGTCCGTGCTGCGATCCCGGTTGCGGCCACCGTCACTGGGATGGCCAGGGGGCGCACGTGTTCGGCTGTCCGTGGGCAGACGCTGTGCCTCCCAGCTCCGGTGGGAGTCGCGGGACCAGCCTTGCCCCTGCTGTAGCCGCGCCTGCTCCCAGCGGTGCGCGGGGCCTGCGCCCAGGCCCTGGCGATGGTCCTTTTCACAGCGGCGCTCCGGTTCACGGCTCCAGCTGCGCGGCTGGTCGCGGTCATGGCAGCCGTCATGCCCCCAAGCGGAGTCGCGTGCTGCAGTGTGCTCCACGCTTCGGCGCTCCTTCGTGTCTCCCAGCTGTACAGAGACACGGCCGCAGCTTGGCCCTGAGTCCCGGCCAGGACGATGGCTGCGGTCGTGGTCATGATCCGCCCAAGCATCGCGGCCCCGGACTGGGTCCCGGCCTCGGTCCAGGCCGCGGTCCGGGTTCCGGACCTGCTCACGGCCCTGGCCCCCATCCCGGCCTTGGTCCTTGCTGCGGTCAAGCAACCGTGGCCGCCAGTGGGGCGACGATGACAGCCCTTGCGGCCGCTCGGGGGTCCGGGTCCGTCTCGGCCGCACTTCGTGGGCCTCACGTTTGCGTTCGCGGCTGCAGCTATACCTCCGGTAGCGGCTCCGGCTGCGGTTGCGGCTCCTGCTGCGCCTCCAGTCGCGGCTCCAGCTGCGGCAGCGCCACCCGGCCTTGCTCCTGCTCCTGCTGCGGCTGCGGCCGGCGTCCCTACTGCCGTGCCTTGCCTCCCGCCATGCATCTCGGGCCGCTGGACCCTCGCCGCCCGGAGAGCTGGCATGGGGCCTGGGCGTTAAGCAGTGTGCCCCCGCGGACGAGGCTGGTGGCTGTGTCTGTGGCTGCGGCAGCGGCTGCTGCAGCGGCTGCGGCTGCGGCTGCTGGGCCTGGCTGCTGCCGCCGTTAGTCCCGCTGCCCGTGGCGGCAGTTGCAGCCGTGCCGACAAGCTGGCCGGCCAGACCTGTCGGACCTGGGGCCGCTTCGGGACCCGCCGCAGTGCTGCCCCACAGCAGCGAATGGGCCGAGGTGTGTCCGATGTCCTCCGCCACCTCCCACACATCCGCCATCTCAGCCCACCAGACGGCGCCATAGTCGCGCAGCAGCTGCTCCCCTGGGGCCATGTCGCGTGTGGCGACCAGCACCGGCAGCAGCAGGCCGCGCACCGACATGGGGATGACCTGAGAGGGTGCGTGGGGCAGGATTGCGTGAGGGCATATGTGCCATGGTGTCAGGGAGGCATGGACGAAGCGTGGGCCCTAGCGTCTCAGCCAGCCGCAACCACCCACCATGCAGTTGGGTTCAGGTGCGTCTCCACCGCCACCGCCCGCCAGCCCTCCTGGCCGCGGGTCGTTGACGAGGGCCGTCTCGTTGCCGTAGCCAAGCATGCTCAGGAGCGCGGCAGGGCAGGGCTCTGTCCCACAAGGTGGGGGTGGCGGCGAGAGGCAAGAACACGGATGCGCGTCAGACGTCAGAGCGGCGGGGCAGTGAGGGAGGCCTAGGACGGGAGGATCACGGTGGGTGTGGGTACCCAACAGCCTCGCAACTCTGCCCTCCCCTCGACCCTCGCCCCCACCTTGCTGCCAGGGCACCAAGAAGGACTGCGCCAGGAAGGCCCACGCGCTGCTGGCGTCCTCGCCGCCCGCCGCACGGCTGCGCTGCCGCACCTCCTCCTTCACGCCAGGGCCGCAGTGCTGCAGCCCCAGACACGCGACACGAGTCGACTCCGGCAGCAAGTAGCCCGCGGCGACGCCAATGAGCGCCCCACGCCTGAGGCCCTTGCCCGCCGCCGCCAGGCCCCAGCCACCGCGGGCAGGGTCAGGGACCCGGGTGACCTCCGCCGCCAGCGGCAGCGGCTCTGCCGGCAGCGGCGCGTCCGGCGCTGCGTCTTCGCCCACCAACCCGAGCAGCCGAGCCAGGCGGGTGCACAGCACGTTACGGCTGATGCCAAGCGACACCAGCAGCTCTGCCGCCGAGCCAGGTGTGGGCGGCGGCTGGCCTGCAGCCCCCAGCTGCTGCGGCGGCTGCTCCCCTGGGATGGCGATCTGGCGCTTGGTGACGTCGGCGGTGGCGAGGGAGCAACCCAGCCCCGCCTCCCACTGCTCCATGGCGGCCCGCACAGCCGGCGCCAGTTCGGGGTGGAAGGTGAGGCCGCACAGCCTCAGCTCGTCGGGCTGGGCTGCAGGGTAGGCCACGCCAGGGGGCACGCAGCCGTGGAGGTGGAAGATGAGCGAGGCGGGGCGACTGGAGGCGGGCGCAGGGGCCGCCGCGGCCGGCACTGCCGCTGCGGCCACCGGGGGTGGGGCCACAGCGGCAGGACCACTGACCGCTCCTGCGCTGGACGGCTGCTGTGTCGCAGGGCCGCCACCCGCAGGGGGTGCGAGGTCGGTCCGGAGCTGCCACCGCGGCTTGGGGTTGCGGACGGCAAAGCCAGAGACGTCCGCAAACGTGGGGCCGGTGGCTGGCGAAAGCATAGAGTCTGCTGGGCCAGGGTCACTGGCCACTGCTTCCGCCGACTGCGGGCCCTCCTCCTTCACCACCGGCAGGATGACAAAGGGCGGCGGTTGCTGCCACCCGGCCGGTTGCTGCTCCTTCTTCTGTGTTCGGTCCTGCGCCTGGCTCTGCAGCGCTGACCGGCCGCTGGCCCGCCCTTGGGCCCCTGGGCTAGGGAGCGGCAGTGAGCGGCTGCCGTGGCCCGCCTCCTCCGCGCCAGAGCGCTTGAGGCGCTTGGCCTCCCTCCGTGTAGCCAACGGCACGTCCTCTTCGCCGCCGCTGCTGCCGCTGACACCGCCCCGACCGGCAGCTGCTGCCGCCGCCGCCACCGGGTCCACGCCCTGCGGCGGCGGCGGCCTGGGGCCGGTTGGCGGCACCTCCCGCAGCTGGCCGCTGGCCTCGTGCAGCCGCCAGCACGACACACGGAGCGCAGGCACCGCACCGCCACTGGCTGCCGTACCACCGCTTCGGCCACCTGCCGTACCATCGCGGCCGTACGGCCGGTACTGCAGGACGTCGTGCGCTTTCACGCTGCGTGGTTGGGGGCCGTGGGGTGGCGTCGTCGTGGCGAGCAAGATTTGTGGCAAGCAAGGGTCCCCAGAGGTCCCAAGGCGCAGCCCCCAGGTGCTTTACTTCGAGCCAACGCCTGGCCATGCCGTGCATCACAGCACAGAGCCTGCCAGAGCCTTTGTGGAAGCCCCCCGCCCCCACCAAACCACAAGCGCACATCCAAACGTGAGCGCGACTAACCCGAGGTAGGCCAGCACGTCTGACACACACGAGAGCCGCCCATCCCGGCCTCTGGAGCGGAGCCCGAAGCGCGCCTGCGGGCGCAGTGCATATGGGTACGCGGCAAGCGCAGCAGGAGGACACGCGTGATCAAGGCGCGCGTGCGTTCCGGCGAGATCATGCCATCTACGAGACATTGTCGCAAGGCGTGCACGCACAATCTTGCCCACCTCGCCCCGTCCCGCGCACCTGCACGTACTCCTCCGGCCCGTCGCCCCAGTGCAGCCGCAGCAGCGTGTTGGCGCCGCCGCGCGAGGCCTCAGCCTGCCGC
This sequence comes from Chlamydomonas sphaeroides, assembly GCA_001662425.1. Lineage (NCBI taxonomy): Eukaryota > Viridiplantae > Chlorophyta > Chlorophyceae > Chlamydomonadales > Chlamydomonadaceae > Chlamydomonas > Chlamydomonas sphaeroides. Next base: position 18,347 of record BDDC01000782.1, on the reverse strand, counting down.
CGCAGCCCAGCAAACGCGCTGCCCTCATCACACATCGCTGCGGCGATGCCGACTGTCTTGGACTGAACATCCGTGGCGCTGACCGGCTTGCTGCAGGAAGTGTCGTACAGTTTCGCCAGCGGTCCTTGCGACGAGTGCATCATCTTGGCCTGGGCATGTGACCGGGCGCCTCCCAGCTTCGCCGACGGCGGCGGCGGCTTGGGCCCCGTGGGCGCCACCTCCCGCAGCCGCTTGCTGTCGTCAAGCCGCCAGACCGACACCAGGAACGCCGCCTGCGGCGGGCCGTCACTGCTGCCGCCGTCTGCCGTACCGCCACTGCCGCACGGGGTGTACTGCACCACGTCGCCCTCCTGGATGCTGGGAGGCAAGCGTAGGTGGGGGGAGGCGGGCGGGGCCCATCATGGCTCGGCATGCCAGACTCTGCGGGAAGGCAGAGAGGCGCACCTACCTGCACCTCCGCACACACACCACACATGCAGCCCGCCCGCGAAGCCCCCAGAAGTTCGTCCCAGCCCGAAAAGTAGATGAGAACCCCAGCAACCCATCATTCCCTGAACAATATATAGCACAGCATCCTGCCTGAACCAATCGGCCCCAGAAAAAGCGCACTAAGAAACACCAGCCAACGGACTCACGCAAAGTACTTGAAGATGCCGCTAGCCCTGGTGATGCGGCCGTGGCCCGCGTTGCGGGTGTAGTGCGCCTGCGGGCAATGTATGCAAGAATGCATTGACCATGCAGGTAAGACCGTTGTGGGGACCAATGCTGAGCGGTGGCAACGCACCAGCTGTGCGGTCAAAGCGGCGCGCGGTGGCAGTTTGGCAGCTACAAGCACGCTGGGCCCGGCTAATGCGAGCCAAGCAAGCCCGCTCCAGAACTCGCCTTCCGTCATCCCGAAGGCATCCATTCCCTGCCCTTGCCCTTGCCCTTGCCCTGAACCGCCCACCTGAACGTACTCCTCCGGCGCCTGGCCCCAGTGCAGCCGCACCACCACGAAGTCCCCCGACGCCAGCGACCGCGCGTGCAGCTCCTCGAACGCGCCGCCGTTGGAGCACATGGCGGCCGTCACCCCCAGGGCCCGCTTGTCGAGCTCGCTGGCGGTCGTGTATTTGCCGAAGAGCGGGTCGTACTGGCCTGCGGCAGCAGCTAGCCCCTCAGAGCCGCCGGCGTGGCCAGCCGCCGTGCCTTCATCGGCCTCAGCGTCAGAAGAGCCGTCGTCAGCGCCGCTGCCTTCCTCGCTGCCCTCTTCGCTGCCCTCCTCCTCGCTGCCCTCCTCGCTGCCCTCCTCGCTGCCCTCCTCGCTGCCCTCCTCGCTGCTGCTCTCCTCGTCCCCCTCCTCGTCTGCCTCGCTGCTGCTCCCCTCCTCGCTGCTGCTGCCATCGCTGCTGACGCTTGCAGAGCCCTCCTCGTCGTTCTCCTGATTCCCTTCCCTGTCCTCCGCCTCGCCCTCCTCGCTGCCCGCCTCCTCGCTGCCCGCCTCCTGCTCGTTGCCGCTGCTGCTGCTGCTCCCTTTCTCGCTCCCGCTGTCACTGTCGCTGTCGCGCTCCCGCCGCAGCACCTTGGCCGACAGCTGCCCCGGCCCCACGGCACGAAGCCGCACGGCGTCGCCCTTGCGCAGCTGGTGCCGCTGAAACAGCTGCTGAGCCTTCCTAAGCCGCCAGGTCACCATGGCGCGTCCGCTACGGCCCAAGCTTGACGAGTAGCCACGCAGAATGCAGCCCCGGTACCAGCAGCCATTCCGCTCGTCGTACAGCTGTACGGCATGGTCGGTGTCGGGCGCGGGCTCGCCAAAGAGCCGCTGGCAGGCGACGTGGGTGATGTGCAGGCAGCGCTTGCTCGCGGCGGTGGGGTTGAGCGTGATGACCGCCTCCACCGCTGGCTCGGCGCCACTGTTGGCCTGCTGGGTCGCCGGTGGCGGCGGCGCAGGCTCGTCCTCCTTCTCCGCCGCCTGCGCCACGACGCTCAGCACGACACGCAGCTTCTTGCAACTCAGGTCGTCGCAGCCGAGCTCCACCACCGTGCTCTGCTGGGCTTGGTTGTCGGCCTGTGGCGAGCGTGCCCAGGAGACGGCATGGCTGAGCATGGCAGGTGGCTGGACTCAGGCAAGCTTCACCTCCCTTGGGGGTCCCAGCCCCAGCCGCGGCCCCAGCCGCACAGCGGGTCAGCAGCATGTCCTGTGTCCTGTCGCTCACCATCCAATGACGCAGGTGCCCCAGGGGCCACATGAGGTGCTTGCTGTTACGGCGGCTCGAGCCGCGCAGTTCGGGCTTGTAGCGTCGACCCTCGCCGTCCCGCAGCTGAACAACGCAGATGACGCGCTTCTGTGAGCTGGTGGCTGCTGACAGACTCGACTCAGCGCCTTGCTGCTTAAGCAGCGCGGCCACGAGCCGTGACGGGTTCTTGCGGGACATCCGCAGCCGAACGACACCCTGTCTGACATCATTGGCGGACAGTGTGTGGCTAAACTGCACGCCGCGCACTCGTGGCCGCTGGCCGCTCATCTGAGCTGTACGTCAGTACATGCCTCGCTCTGACGGCGCCGAGCAGAACTGTAGGGTCGGGAGCAGCAAGCACCGGCAGTCAGTTTGCCACATAAGCACATCGTGTTCCGCTGCAGCATACGATTACGCATCATGTCGCGTGCAGCGACTTTGAAGACAGCCAGCAAGGCGTGGACGCGGTGCATGCTGAGCGTGGCATCGCCAAGGCGGCACAGGCTCGCTTGCGAAAATCCGCACCTCTTGAGCCAGAATGGGACACCTGCTGAGTCCAGACGCAAGGCATCAAAGACTTGCGCGCGCTGGTGACCAGACGCAAGCGCCGACCGCAAAACGGTAGGCAAGCGAAGTGCGAAGATAGCTGTGTATTTTGTTATAAACTATGAAGCGTTCCAAGCGTTTCAAGAGATGGCGAGGACCGAGGTGTTGCGCTGCGGTACACCATAGCTGTCTCCAAGAACCCTCTTGCCTAGCGCAACGGCGAGGAATGCTGTCGTGAACAGCAACTGGCTCGGTGGTATAGACCCCGGGCCTATACACTGCCATGTCCCTCGCTTCGCTCATGCGCACACGCCCGCACCTTCCCTCGCACGCAACCCGCTCTGCCTTCGTACCCCCTCGGTGTCGCATACTCCAAGACGCTGTCAGCAATCCCAATCTCCTGCGCCACCCCCAAACCCCAACCCACAGTGCCCGCAAAACTCCCTCCATTTCCGCGCGCCGCGCCCTCCAGGACAAACCCCCTTAGCGCCCCGGCTCCGGCTCCGGCATCTTGAGCTTCATAACCTCCATGTCCTTTGCGAAGAACGCCGCGATGTTCCTCACGCACTCCATACCGCAGCCGCGGTACCGCACCGCGTGCCGGTCCGCACTCACCAGCGCCGCCGCGTCCTCGCTCCACAGCGCGCCGCCGCCGCCCTCCACGGCCTCGCTGGCGTTCTGCTTAGCGGCCTGCACGCAGGGATTTCGTAGACCTGCTCAACATCCTGCTGCAGTATCGAAAACACCACGACGGTGCCGGGTCGCGCCATCAGCACCATGGTCGCACAATCTTGAGGTACGCCACATGCAAAAACCTCGGCGGCCGCCTCAGCGCTGCAGGTGTTGCAGCCCCATGCTGCATGTCGCACCGCGCATGCACCCCAGCGAACCTCAACGCCCTTCGATTGTGTGTCGCAACCCAAGCCCAGCTCGCGGGCAGCACCCCACCTGCACGTGCACTCCCTGCTTCATCCAGCGGATGCGCGGCGAGCGGATCTCGGGCAGCGACGGGTCGCGGCGGGCGTTGAGGATCCCCAGCAGCCGCGCAAAGTCCTCGTGCAGGTGCTCGTAGCTGCGCAGGGGAGCAGGGCGAGGCGGGTCGGGTGGCAAATGGTCCAAACTGCTAACGGAGAAGCCACGGAGCGCTTCAAGGGCTAGGGGCGGGGGCCGGCAGCGAGTAAAGCCCTCGTCGATCTGGCGTTCCGGGCAGGCCCAGAGCTGGGTGGGGCACGGCAAAGTTCGGCACAGAGGCGAACGTATTGCGGGCTCGCGCCGGCGGCAACACACCACGGACAAACGCCCCCGGCCCCCAGAGTGCGGCCCACATTCATCCCCGTCGCGCCCCAACCGCCGCCGCGCACTGCCCTCAGCGCCCAGCCCCGCTCCGGCGCACGCACCGGATAAGAAAGTCCACCGCCATGCCCACATTGCTGGCGTCCGTCATGCAGTGGTAGGCGGGCTCCACGTGGTAGAAGTCGTACGCCCACGCGTCGTCCACGCGGAATGAGCTCTGGCGGGGGTGAGCGGGGGCGGGATGCTGCGTGCGGCGGAGCAGCCTGTGTGCTACGTGGCTGCCGTGCTGCCGGCCCCGCTGCCGCCACGCCCCTGCGCCCGCGCGCAAGCGCCCCCGTCCGTCCACCACTTGCAAGCCTGTGGCGCAGCTGGGCCTGCGGCGCATGTGGGTCACGTGGCTGCCGACCGGGCGGGCGCAGGTGGAGGGCTCGGCGAGCCGCGTCGCAGCTCGGCCCGTTGGCTGCCGTCCTGCCGCCGCCGCTGCCACCGCAACCCAGCCCCTGCTCTGCAGTCACACCCGCGCAACCAGGGGCAGCCCAGCCGCCCCCTAGCCGCCATCGCAGCTCCGCCCCCTGCCCTTTTCCTGTGTCACCAGCGTGGAAGTCAGAGAAGGGTACCTGAGCCCCTGCCACGACGCGGTGTGCCCCAAGCAAAGAGCTGTGCCCTGGAGCACCGGCAGCCCCTGCCCGCACCTGCGTGCCGCAGCGGAACAGGTTGGCCATCTTGCCCATGAGGTAGGGGTCGGCGCAGAACTGGCGGAACGGCACCGCCCCGCACACGCCCGTCTTGACGGGCCACCTGGCGGCGACACGGGGGCAGCATGCACAGCAGGGGACGTGGGAGCGGGCGCGATAGAGTTGAGGTCCCGACGAAGCCTGAGCTTGCGAGACCCGTCACGAGCGGGCGGACCACAGAGGGTCGCAGTGCGTCACACCAACGCCGCACGAGTCTGGCGGCGCGCTGCAACCGCGGAGTGCGGTGGTGCTTGCGGCACGCATCTCCCAGCGCACGGGGCTGGGCGCCCCCGACCTGATCCTCCACACGCCGCACCCATGCTTCCGCCCCCCAGCCTCCGCTTCCGCCTCCCGTCGCCCCCGTCATTCCTTCCCTGCTCTTCTCCTCTCCTCTCGCCTTGCCCGTCCTCCCCTCCCCTACCCCTCGCAGCGCACCTGTCCTGCGTGTAGTCGTAGCCGCTGGCCGCCCGCGCCCAGGGGTTGCGCGTGGAGGACACCACGTAGTAGGTGCGCCACATGTCGTCGTGGCTCAGGCCGCGGGCCTCCAGCTCCGCGCTCTCAAACGGCCGCATGCACAGCAGCTTGCTCTGGCTCTTGCACGCCACCTGCGGGAGGCCGAACGCAAAGGGGTGAGGACCGAGGGTACAGCGTACCGAGTAATACGAGCGTTCAGGGGAAAGATAGGGAGCCGGGAGCCGGCAGGCGGAGGGCACGAGGTCGCGGGCCGTCAACGCAGGGGCAGGCTGTAGCAGCAGCAACGCGCCACACGCCAGCGCTGTCGCATTGCTTTGCACCGCGTTGCGGCCACATGCGGGGCTCCATACGGGCGGGCGGCGCAGTAGCGCGGCAGTCGCAGGGCGTTGGGTGACAGGCGGCGCGCCAGCGCAAGGTCCGGCGCACACAGCGCCACGCGCCCCACGCCGCTCGGCCCCTGCCCAGGGCTGGATCTGTGGATCCATGGCACCTAGGCCGACGGCCGGCCTTTCAACAGGGCGCCGCCCCACATCCACCACAGGCTGCGCGGCGCCATCGTGGCTCTGTTCCCTTTGCCCGATGGTTGGTGGTCCCATGCGCGGCTCTAGGTGAGGCCCCCTGCGCCACCCTGGGCCAACGGCCGGCCTTTGCAGCAGCACTGCTCCAGGCCTTGCTACAGCTGCAGGCCTGAGGCCGCCAGCGCTGGGCCCCACCTTGAACGTGTCTAGCACTGTGGTGGATGCGGCCTTGCGGTTGCGGATGAAGATGATCTGCGCGGCAGGGAGAGCCAGGCGTCAGGCGGGGTAACAGTCAGGTAGCGGGCCGGGGGCAGGTCGGGGGCGTCCAGAGCGACGGGCCAGCACGCCGAAGGTGCTGGTGCGAGGAGCGGGCCCCGCGTGCCGCCTGGCCCCCGGCAGGCCACAGCCTGTGGCTGTGCCTGTGCGGGTCCGCACGCAGGGTCCGAGTGCGTGCCTCTGCAGCTGCATGCCTTAGCGGGAGGGCCGTTAGGACAGGACTGCCGGCGGCTCCGCTGAAGCCGCGAGGATGAATGCATGGCCCCAATGGGACGGTGACCGCGCCAAGCCATGCACCCCGTTGAAGCTGCTCCTGACAGGCGGACGTTCAGGCCGCCGGGCCCTGGGCACGGCCCGCCTCTTGCCGTGACCACACCAGGAGCGACTGCGCTTTGACGTCCGCCGCCGAGCACGTCACGCGAGTTGGGCAACAGGTGCCCGCAAGCGCCGGGGGCGCACCTTGTAGTTGTGGTTCACGAACACGCCGCATCTGTACGACATGGGCGCGTCGAGGCTGGGCCCCACATCCTCCTTGAGCACCACGTCCCGCATCAGCCAGTCGCGAAAGGCGGTGTGGTTGAACATCTTGTCGTCATAGCGCTCCTTGGGTATGACGCCAACCTTCTTTACCTCGCCGTAGACCGAGCTCGGTACCGTTACCAGCTTGCTGTAGAAGTCTGGCGGGCCAGCTTTCGTGGCGCTGCCGGGGCTGGGAGGCTCCGACGCTGACGCTGCATGCGCGGCCAGCAGCAGGCAGGAGACCACAAGTGCGGCGTGCGGATGCCGGCTGGCCGCCACCGACGTGTGCAACGTACATATACTGGCCGTTCTAGCCGGCGTGCTGCCGCGCCCGCACGGTTGAGACGTAGAAGCGTGTTCCTCGGGAGACGGCGGGGCCCCAAGGAGTCGCCGGCGTCGGCCGAGTGCCGTCGCCTGGGCACCGCATCGCCCTGGCTCCCACGCTCTCATAGGGTTTGCGTATTCGGCTAACTCGTGCAAGGCGTCCTCGCAGTGACAGGTCGGCAGCAGCGCGATTGTTCACAAGGCCTGCCTTCCCGCCTGAGGACGGTCACCACACGTAGTTACAGCTAACCGTTCAGCAATCCGTGGTAGCGTGTGCGAAGCAGGAAGTGTTTGCAAGTTGCAGACGGCAGCAGCACGCTTAGTTCTTTTGGTGAGCAGAGCTTGCGTAAGAGTAGTAACCATGGAGGGCCACTTGATACCGGTGAAGTCGCGTTGGCGCTATGTTACCCGACGAGAGCGACGGAGAGACGCTGGATCCAGGCCGCGCGACTTGCTGGCTGCCTGGCTCACTGGCTTGCTGCACATCAACAAAGTGCAAATGTGGGATTATTACGCTATACTCTCGCATCAGTATAGGCTGCTACAGGCTTCAGCATGACAGCTGACGCAACATGGCAAGGCTTGCCATTCCAATGCACACGGTCCTCGCCTTTTTGCTCCTTGACATGCGCTGAAACTCCAAGTTATGCACCCCACGGACGAGCACGGGGCCCCGGTCAATTTCTCAAGGTCACTACCTCGTGACGTGCCGAAGTGTGCATCGACACACAGCACTCCCCTGCACAGCAGCTCGCCGGGGCCCGCTGTTGTGACACGTCGTGTCATCAGCACCGCACGGTTCGGAGGGGCGTGCTGTACTTAACCGATTACGTACTATGTCATGACACCGTCC
>BDDC01000782.1:0-10209 GCA_001662425.1 Chlamydomonas sphaeroides | reverse complement strand
CCCCCCCCCCGCGTGAAGGCTGCTCCCCCCCTTGCTCCCCTAGGACGTCCTGGAGCACCCCTGGCCGATGCTCGCTGCGCACTCGAGCCAGCATTTGCTACTATCCTGCACAACAAGCTTGGTTCATGCATGTGACCCACGGCTGCTGGGAGCGCGTCTTCACCTGGTGGACTAGGGCCTTCGGTAATCAGGACCTGGCAGGTCGGCTGCCTTGCATCGCCAATTCTTGAAACGCACAGGACGCCATCCGTAAGGGTATCGTAGCTTCAGAGAGGGGGGCTACACACGCGCTCAACGCCTTGCAAGACGGCGCTGTCTGTTCCTACAGAGTTCCTGTGATCCTGCCATGCCCGGGCCTGTCCCCTTGGCACCCGGAGCTCGCTGCAATCCCAACCTCTTCCGGCTGATCCCGCCCCCTGTCCATCCCTGGAAGGCAGGGGCCGAGCCCTATAACCAGGCACGGACTAAGACCCCTAATTGCCGGGGACACACATCCCGGGCACCGAGCCCGTTCACTTGCATCAGCACAGCACCGCAGCGACCCACTTCATGTCTGCGCCTTCCGGGCCCAACCCGATACCATCATTCTACCAAATGTTGGTATGCGCGGTGCATGGGTGCATGGCTCGCCCCCAAAAGAGGCCACATAGACCAGACCAAACGGTCGGTCATAACGCGGTCATAGCTGGGACTACCGTATCTGAGGGGTCTCGGGCAAACCGAATGTCCGTGCCCTCACCCCACGGGCCGCGCGCGCCCTCGTTGGCCCAAACAAACCCGGAGCCGTCCTCGCCCGGGCCTATGTTCGCCTCAGGAGAAAATACGCATGGCTTTTTGCCAATTAACCGAATGTATTGTGGCCCTCGACCGCATCTGAATAGCTTGTCTCACTATGCAGCGAGTCACGCGCAAAATGAACGCGCACCCCGCAGCGCCGCGCCAAGCTGCTCCGCCGCTGCCATGCGCATCCCAGGACCGGTAATGCCGTGGCGGCCTGCCACGCCACGCTCCGGCGCAAGCCCCATGCGCGCCGCGCCGCTCCACCCTCCTGCGCACCGCTCTGCCGACTGCTGCCCAATGCAGGCTCCTCGCACACACGCCCCGGTCCCACCGACCCGCGATACCGTGGCTGGTTCCATGCTCATCAAATGTTGCGCGTGCTCAGGTAGTAGGGCGCGACGGCCATGCTCCACACGTTGCCGCTGATGTGCTGCAGGCGCGACGTGCGCTGCGCGGCGCGCCGCCGCAGCACCATCACCTCCCACAGGTCGTCCAGGATCTGCAGCGCAGCAGGGGCCGCGGAGCCGGCAGCCGCACGGCAAGCCGTCAAAGGATGTATGCTTGGCGGGGGCTCTTTGCACAGGCCAGGGATGCTTATCTGCTTGATGGGGTGAGCGGCGCTTCAAGGGGCTGGCCCTGAGGCGCCGCTGGAGGCGCCGGCGGGAGCGGAAACGCCGTCGCCGCATGGCCGCCCACCCGGCCGTGGACGGACGCTCACTCGACTGCGCGGACCGCTCGCTCGCCGCCTCGCTATGGGGGGGTCTGCCCTGCTCCTGCCCGGAGCCGGGACGCGGCAGGCTGCGGGACCGCAACCCACGCTGCCCGTCCCCAGGGCCCCCGGCCCCTCGCCTTGCCACTACGCGCGGCTCTCGTACCTCGCGGTTTAGCGCGAAGTGCGTGTGCCGTACGCTGTTGACGTTGCTGGAAAGGTACGACAGGTCGATGACGTCGATGTCCAGCGGCAGGCCGGTGGCGCCGTCGTTGATCTGGTACACGCGGCGGCCCTGCGGCAGTTGGCGGTTGGGGGCTCAGGGTATGCAGTACGGCACGCCACCGCCATGGCCCAAGGGTCTTTGCTTTCAACCATCCAAGGCACACGGCCGCTCACCAGGCTGAGCTCCAGGTAGCGGTACAGCGGCGGCGGCTTCATGCGCCGGCGGTAGTGCACCACCCGCTCCTCCCACCAGCCCAGCGCCTCAGTCGGAGTAGCCGCGGCGCTGCCATCCAGCTGCCCGCCATTGCCGTCGGGACCTTGAGGCCTGCGATCCGATTGCCCATTCCCGGCGCCGGCCTCCCCGCCCGCCGCCTCCTCGTGCTCGTCCTCCTCGCGGTAGCTGTACGGTGCATTGCCCGGCGGCGGCAGGTGCGGCGGCGGCGCCGCCGTGGCGCCGCCGTTGCGCTCGTGGGCGGCGCCCGCCGTCGCCACCGACAGAGGCGGCGGCGGCGGAGGCGCTGGCGGCAGCGGAGCTGCCGGTGGCGCAGGCGGCGGCACATGCCGACCCGCCAGCTGCACCTCCTCCACGCGCAGCCCCACCGCCGGCGAGCCCACGGAGCCATAAGCGGCGGCGTCCACGCTCGGGCCCGGCGGCGCTGTGGCTGCGGCTGTGGCTGCGGCAGCAGTGCGGACGCGGCTGCGGCGTCGTATGAAGGGCCTCGCAATCATATTGACGACCTCCTGCGGACCAAACGGTGGGCAGTCGGGCAAACGTAAGGCGTAGGTTGTCGCGGTCCTCGATGTCGTCGGTTTGCGGCTATGCGCCTTGGCTCCGTCCCCTTTCAGGCTCGCGGGCTCCGTCCCCTTGCAGGCTCGCCCAGCCCGCCGGCACGCACCGACATGGCCAACGCGCCGTCGGCGGTGTCACCATAGATAGTGACCAACGGGCACAGCGCGCGCAGCCGGGGGCCGGTCTCCGACACAAACGCCTTAAGCCCGTAGTCCGGGTTGCAGATCGTCACGCTGTGCAGCACCATGCCGCGGCCGCTGCCGCCGCCGCCCACAGCCCCCGCGGGTCCGGATCCCGCGGATCCCGGATCTCCGCATCTGGATCCGGGCCCCAGGATGGCCTCCAGGTGCGGCAGCGCATTCATAAGCACGCGGGTGCCCATGGAATGCACCAGCAGGTGCAGTCCCGAGTAGCCGTCGGCCGCTAGCGAGCGCACCGCCGCCGCCAGCGCCAGCCCCGTCTCGGGCGCCTCGGCGGCTCGGTAGCGCGCCTGCGTGGGCATCGTCGCGGTTTGCGGCAGGTGATGCTTGGTGCTGTTGGGTTGGGTGAACGGTGTTAGCTGCTGTTGTGCGGTGCGTGCAGGGCTGTTCTACCGGCGGATTGGGGCGTCGTGCGGGCGTGTGTGCCGCGTGGCGGGGGCGCTGCGTGCGTACCGCGAAGTACATGAGCGGGTGCGAGGAGGGCCAGGAGAAGAGCACGGGCGAGATGTGCGGCGGGAAGGCGGACAGCGCCATCATCTGCGCAGGCGTGCGGCGCGGGGGCAGCGGGCCGGGGGCATGCGCCAAAAGGGTCAAGGTCAAGGGAATGCACGCGCGCGTTGTTGGTGCCAGACCAGCGGTCCGGGCGAGAGGGAGAGTCTTGTGCACAGGTATGGCCTGGACCTTGCGCTTCTGCCTTCCCCACCAGCCCGGCCGGCCGCACCCAGTCCTGCCTGAACCAAGCACGCCCCGGCAACACCACACGCCGGCAGCCCAGCCGACCTGTGCGTAGTGCCGCAGCGCCTTGTGCATGTCCACCCCCAGCCCGTGCACGAACAGCAGCGCCTCGGGCGGCCTGCGGAGCCGGGGCCGGGGCCGGGGCAGGGCCGGCGAGGGAGGGGTCCGGTGCAGTGCACCTGCACGGGAGGCAAGCGTTGCCGCCCTCGGGCCCTGGCGGCGTGTGGCTGCGGGAGTTCAGGGGTTCAGTGACCTTAGCGCGTTGACCCCAGCTCACCTGCTCGTAGCCACGAGACCAGACGTCGGGTGGGGCACGAGCCTCGGCGGCGCGCCGCGCGCCGGCTCCGCGTGTGCCGTGGCGTCGCCAGGGGCCGGCGGTTCAGGGCCCAGCGGCGGCACCGTCGCACGCCGCGAAACGGACGTCGGCGGCGCCACCCCACTGCCGAGGCCGCCGCTCGTCGGCGGCGGTGGGAGCGACGCCGACGTCGACATGCCGCCGCCGCTGCCGTTGGTGCCGTACGACGGCGTCTGCGCCGCCTTGATGAAACTTAGTACGGCACGGTGCTTCACGGGACCTTCTGGAGCGAGCGACGCAGGGTCGGAGTTCGCCGGCGACGGTGCCAGCGGCGGCGGCGCCGCTGCGGCGGCGGCGCCGATGATCGCCGCTCGCACGGCCTTCACCATCCGACCGCCGGCGCCGGCGTGCGCGCTGCCGCTGTCGCTGCCTCGCTGGCCCCGGCCGCCACTCACGACCAGCCTCGCCGTGGTACTCAGCTCGGCCGGCGACGGCGCGGGAGCCGGGCCGGCGCCGCCCTCCCACACCGACGACGGCGGCAGCGCGCCGCCGCGCCGGATCTTGCTCGCAAACCAGGCGCCCGACACCAGGCCCGCGCCTCCCGACGGCCCCGACGGCGCCGCCAGCATGGGAGGCCCCCGGCGCGCGACCGGCGCGCCCTTGGGCTCCGTGGTGGGCGCGGGCTGCAGGGGCATGAGCAGGCACATGAGCTTGGGTACGTGGCCCGCCATGCACACGAAGAAGGCCCCCGCCGCAGCCACCACCGACGCGCCGTGGGCGTCCTGCTGCGCCCCCTCCGGCCCAAGCTCGGCCTCGCCGCCGCCCGGCTGACGCCAGCTGTAGCGCGCGGCGCCGCTCAGCGACGGCGCGGCGTCGCCGCCGGGCCGCGGCGAGGCTGGGCCCGTAGCTGCCGCCAGGTCGCTCGTCTTGCCATGGCCCAGCTTGGCCGCTATGGGGACGCTGCGGGCCATGATGGCAGAGCGGCCCAGGAGGCGCGGCGGCAGCGGCAGCGGACCGGAGGCGTCGTCGTCATTGTCGTCGCAGAGGGTGTCGGCGTCGGCAGAAGCGCCTCTGTCGCCGACGCCCACGCTGGCGGGCGCGAAGGCCGTGTCGACGTTGCGCAGCTCCATGGGCGCGTTGACCTGCGGATGTGTCGAGCGGGCGGGCGGGCGGGGGTCGGGTGCCGGGGTTGCCGTATCCCTGAGCCCGCTGCTGGCAGGTGGCTGCGCGGCCGGCGCCTACACAGACTGGATGCCGCGCGCCCCAGTCTGCGTGGGCAGTATAGGAGGCCCGCCCGGAGGTCCGCCCCACTCCTCTGACCAAGAATGGCCGTGCAGCGCGCCACGGCGAACCAACGCCGCCGCCGCAGCGATCCCCAGCCCCAGCCACACCGCACCCGGAAGTAGCTAGGCACGGCCAGCGACGTCCGCTGCCGTCGCATGCTGGGCGCCGGCCCCGCTCCGTCCGCCTCCTGCCACGTGCTTGCCGCCGACGCCGCACCCTGCGAGTCGCACCGTGCCTGGTGCCGCTCGCCGGGCAGGCGGCCGCGGCGCAGCTGCTGCGGCAGCAGACGCCCCTCGGCCCTGGCGGCCTGCGCCTCGGCGAACAAGTCGCTGCCGATGTCGACTGGCGGCAGCAGCTCATCCAGGCGCGGCAGCGAGCGGAACCAGGCGCCGGAGGTAGACACCTCGCAGGCCACGATGCCGAACTGGAGCTGCGAGGTGAATGCCGGTATCAGGGGAGTGAGGTGGATTCAGGCATCAGGGGAGGGGAGGCACGCAGGGAACATGGCCTCGCAGCATCATAGGCCAGGTTTCGCCGCAAGTCGGAAAGCCCCCGCAGGCCGCGAAGCCGGACGGGTGCGATGAGACGGATCGACGGCTTGAAGGCAGACGTGGGGCACTCGGCCGGCTAGGAGGGAGCACATCTCCCGGCATGACCTGGGGTGGCCGGAGCGCCCTGCGCCCACCGAATTCCGCCAGCGCCTCACCAGCAACGGCTCTGCGCGCCAGGGACTCGTCCCTAACAGCTGCGCCTTGCTTCCCGTCCCCATGCCCCTATATGTTGCTATATGTTGCTAACTGTTGCCACTCCAGCCTCACCGGCGTCAGCCGCGGCAGGCAGGCGGCCTTGGTCAGGTCCTCGCCGCGGTTGCGGAAGTAGGCGATGCGCAGGTTGAGCAGGCCGCTGGCGCTGCCTGTCTCACGGCTGCGGAAGGGGCCGGTGGGCTTGCCGCCGTGCCAGAAGCCGGTCAGGTGCTCGCCGTGCCAGTGCGTGTCGCGCCACTCGCCGTAGCCGCAGGGGTGGCCGTCGGCGTCCACCTGGGCCGGGGAGAAGATCGTTGGTGGTGGTGTTGGTGGTGTTGTGGTGGTGGTATTATGCAGGAGGTGAGATGACGTGCGCGTGTGCGCAGCAGCGCTGATGGTAAGATCTTGGTGGGCAGGGAGGGTCGGGCTGCAGGAGTGAGGGCGGCCGCGGGCCAGCGGTGGGCGCTGCAGGGTGCTCGGCACTGCGGCTGGGGGGTGCTCGGTGCCGGGAGCTGCGTTTGCAGTAAAGAGCATGGCGCTGTGGGCCGCGCCTGACCAGCTTGGGAACCCAGGGCCTCGGCCTCACCTCTCCGACAAAGGTAATGGCGTTGCGCGATATGAAGGGCATTCGCGCCAGGTACCTGGGGAGCAGGAAATGGGGACGGGGGGGCGGAAGGCAGCGCACGCTCCAGCGCCTCAAACGGGCTCCAGCGGCGTTAGGCGGAAGGTCGCTCCGCATGCTGCCCCGCGGCAGCCGGGCGCAACGTGGCAGGGAAGCAAGGTGCCACCCTCCCACAGGCTCCGATGGCAAGGGCCCAGGCACTGGTCCCCAGCCAGGACGCAGCAGACTACAGGCACGTGGCAGCAGCGTGACCACCCAGCCCCTTCCGCCCAGCCCCAGGCCCCACCAGGGTGCCTTGTAGTTGATGTAGCAGGCCACCAGGCGGCGGTCCGGAGCAAGCGAGTAGCCCGGCGGCAGAGAGATGAGCGACGCCACCGCGGCTGCGGCACACGGCGGCGGGGAAAGGGGCCCACGTGACTACGCAGCTGATGTGCGCCCGCCGCACACATGTGACCTTCCCGCGTGGCGTACCCGCAGCCCTGTCGGTCGGCGGAGGCCTGGTGCCCCAGTCCCGCACCAACACGGGCCGAGTGGCTCGGGGCGCAGCGCGGGTCCGCACGCCGCCCGGGCCGCCGCGGCGCGCACCTTCGTGGGTCAGGTCGCGGCGGTAGTCGATGGAGGGCGCGGCAAGGATGCTGTTGCGGCGCACCAGCGCCGGCACCAGGGCTCGCACCAGCATGTGCGCCAGGCTGGCCCACACGAAGAACGACATGATGGCGTCCTGGCCAGAGGGCGGGTGGCGCCGCGATGGGGCCGCAAACGGGTTCATGCAAGGTGCCACACGGCGGCATGCGGTACATCGCGCGCTTGCTTTGCTGGGTGCGGCGAACCCGGGGTAAGCAGGCGTGGGAGGAGGGCTGTGGGTGGATGGACAGGCGGCGAGCGCGCAGCGGTGCGCGGGGTGCGGCCGGCTGGAGGGCCCGACGCAGCGCGCCGTGCCTCCACGCGCGCCGCTCCTTGCACCTCCCGTGGCGTGCGCTCTGTCCCTCGCCGGCGCGCCCCGTGCCGCGGGACCGGTACCCACCCTGCCCACACCCACGTGCCGGGCCCTCGCACCTGCGTCAGCACGACGCGGCTGGCCTCGGTCTCCTGGGGATTGCCGTCGGTGCTGTCCACGTCCACGACTCCGGTCCTGGGGTTGCGTGCCGCGGGCTCGCTGATGCGGCGGCCCAGGACCACGACGAAAAGTGATATGCAGAGGATGCCCAGCGCCTGGCGGTCAGGTCAGGTCCGCCCAGGTCAGGCCAGGCCAGGTCAGGTCAGGTCAGGTCAGGTCAGGTCAGGTCAGGTCAGGTCAGGTCAGGTCAGGTCAGGTCAGCAAGAGCGCTTTATTGTCTTTGCTTGACCGACCCGCCGCTCATCGCAGCACACAAGACGCGACGACAGCCATGGCATGCAAAAGTGCACCTCGTTGACGCCGCCGCCACGCTGCACATGCCCAAGCATGTCGCTGCGGTGCGCTGTAACGGTTCGGCATGCGATGCCGTACACACCGTACCGTGATGAAGGGCGTCCACACTGAGTCCACGTGCCGGGCGGTGAGGTAGAGGCAGAGGAACAGGATGGTGTAGTTGACCTGCAGGGGCCCAGGAAGGGCGGGGTCAGTCAGACGCGGCCACCGCGCGCCGGTGCCCATCGTGGCGGCTATGCGGCCGTAGCCGGGCTTAGCCATCCCCACTCACAACATTGATCGCAATCACCCCAGCACTGTCCGCGCGGCCGCCGGCCTTGCCGGGCAGGTCGTACGACAGCGACAGGATCACGCCGAAGCTGCGGAGCGGCGCAAGTCACACGGCAAGTTGTGAGGTTCGGGCAGCAATGCAGACACCGCACCGGCATGTGCGCCGTCGTGTGCGTACCAGTGCCTCGCTCCTCCGATCAAGGGGAATCGCAGCGGCCGCGCCCACACCTGTAGGCGTCGTCTTCCCGGGTAATGAATGCGGACTGGAAGGTCCATAGCATCAGCATGGCCACCAGCATCAACACCAGGCGGTACGTGTTGGGCTGCATGTACTCGCCGAAGAACCTGCAGCGGCCAGCATGGGCACGGTCGATCGGCAGTGGGCATCAGAGGCCAGAGGGAGGCAGCTGCAGCCCGTAGTAAGCCTGGGGACCTGAGGCGGCCAGGCCAGGATGGGTACGCGGTCGGCAGAGGCCGGGCCGAGATGGGCACGAGCATGGCCGGGCGGCAGCGGGCGGCAGCCGCAGCGAAAAGAGGCGCAATGGCGTAGGTTAAGAAGAGTAAGTGGCTGACTGGTGTATTAGTAGCTTGGGGCGGCTTTGGGAAGTAGACGGGGGGCGGCACGGGCTCCAGTACAGGGGCCCGCTTACTGGCGCAGTTTCTTGCGGTACTGCATGTACGGTAGGACGACCTCCAGGTTCAGCGCCACGGGTGCATCCGCTTCCACCCCAATGCCGGCATTGCCGGTCGCGGCAGCTGGCGGCTCCGGCTGCAGGTCCCAGGGGGAGGCGGGGGTGAAGGGGGCGGGTGTTGCGGCTGATTGCCCGTGGGATGGACACAGATGTTGCGCCCGTTGCTAACCTGATTCGCTTTTGCAGACGCCATAGCTATGTGCTATTATGCTAGCCCTGAATGCTAGGGCTTCGGCTTGAGGAGCGTAGGCTGGCGAACCGAATGTAGAAACGTTTGCTGTGTAACTGAGCGTTGGATGTCCATACTAGTTCGAATCATATCAAGGCAAGCATTACACGCTAGACAGCGGTGTAAGTGACTCCAAATATGGCTCTGCCCTTACTGCTCACGGAATGCTGCAACTGGCTTTATCAGTGTGCGAGTGCTATGCGTATTTGTTATGCATCTGACTGGGGCCCTGCAGCTTGGAAGTTCCCGGACCTCCATGCGGCCGGCCGTGCACCCGTCCAAGCCCAAACACACAGCATCGATCATATTATTTCCAACTGCAAAATCGTGCCTACCACACCATAATTGGGCGCGAGCTGTCGGCAACAGCCACGCTTCTTTACTCGCGCGCCCTTGTCCCATCGCGACCATGCCACGCCATAGTGCACGCACATGACTTTAGCAACAGCTATTTAGTTGGATTGTGCCTCGGGCAGCTACGGACCGATCGAGCCGCACGATGGCGCTCGCGCCAGCGTCGCTGACGATAGGAACGCTGTTGGCGCTAGCGGTAGTGGCGAGCACAGCGCCTATCGCGCGGGTGGGTTGGGTGTTGGGCGACACCTTGAGGTGACCCGGTGAGGTGACCCCGGCGGGTGCTTCGACACCCGTGGCCTGGCGTGGCCCCTGCGGCGCTAACCTGCCCACAACTGAGGCGGGCGCCCCGCTCTTCCTGCCTGTCATCCCTTGTTCACAACGCCAGGCGGAAGCTCTGCCGCACGTCGATGACTGCTTCCTCTGCCAAAAGTGCCACACCGGGAAGCCCCCGGGGCGGCGCCTGCTGGCAGCGGGCGGCTTCGACTTCGAGGACTCTCAGGCTGGCCAAGGGCATTCACTAGGCGACTCCGCTGATGTGGGGTCAGCACGCAGCGCTGCTGGCGGCCGCCAGCTGCTGGCAGCAAAGAAGGGCAAGGAGGCGGAGGAGATGTATGTGCCAAAGGACTTCAAGTTTCAGATCATGCCCCTGGAGGCGGAGATCGAAAAGAAGTCCGCAAAGCGCAACTGCACAGAGTGCTACGGCTGTGACACGCAAATCCAGCCGCTGCAGGCAAGGCGCTCGGCGAACGGCCCCGGTCGCTGCCGCACTGTGACCCTAACGGCTGACCCCGCTGGCCACGTGTGTGTGTGTGTGTGTGTGTGTACCATATATGTTACACTCCAGCGGTGCCTTCTGCCTGTGCGCAT
>BDDC01000781.1:26464-38975 GCA_001662425.1 Chlamydomonas sphaeroides | reverse complement strand
GACGGAGCTGCTCATCCGCAAGCTGCCGTTCCAGCGCCTGGTCCGTGAGATCGCCCAGGACTTCAAGATCGACCTGCGCTTCCAGAGTCAGGCCGTGCTGGCTCTGCAGGAGGCGGCGGAGGCCTACCTGGTGGGCTTGTTTGAGGACACCAACCTGTGCGCCATCCACGCCAAGCGCGTCACCAAGCGCGTCACCAAGCGCGTCACCAAGCGCGTCACCAAGCGCGTCACCAAGCCCAAGGACATCCAGCTGGCCCGCCGCATCCGTGGCGAGCGCGCGTAAGCCACCTGCTGCCCCCTGACGGCGGCGGCGGCGACACGCCTTCCCCAGCCACATCACATAACCCGGTGTTTCTTAACACCACCCTATTAGACCGGGCGGGATGGCAAGGCGCTAGCTCTGGCTTGACACATCCAGCGCTCCGACTCAAGTTGGCTGACGCGCCAGGCGTTCCCTCAGCGTTACATCATGCAGCAGCGGCCCCTGCAATGGTCCTAAACCCTAAAAGCCCACAGCAGAGGGCTTGTGCCGCCCGCGTATGCCCACCACACCTCACCAGCGCCTTGTCCGCCCCTGGCCCCGCCCCTGCCGCCCTAGCGCATCTCGCCGCCACCAACCCCAAACTTCCCAGCTGCGCATGGGTGCATGGCTTGCCCCAAAAAGAGGCCACCCAAACCTGGCCGCGGCGCCGAGCCGGCCCCGCAGACGGAGCAGCGCCCTGCGCCCCGCCCTCCGCCGCCCTGCACAAGCGCATACGCGCGGCCGCCGCCGCCACCGCCGCCCCCACGCGTCCGCCCCCCTGCACCCCCGCCGGCCCGCCGCCCTCCTGCACCTCTCCCGCCCCCTCCCACAGTATTACTCCTGCGCCGCCTCCGCCCCGCCGCCGTCGCTCCTTCTACGCCGCCGGCTGCGCCTCGGCGGCTCCACCGCCGCCGCGACCGCCGGCGCCGGCCCGCCCTCCCGCTCGCCGCCGCCGCCCGGCCCCGCCCCCCAGCCCGCCTCCTGCGCCCCCAGGCCCTCAGGTGTGAAGGCGTCGGGCGGGCGCTCGTGGAAGGGGAGCCCCGGGGGATGCAGGTGGCGCAGGCGCTCCAGGGTGGTGGTGCGGATCTGGCGGCGGGGGATGATAGGGAAGGGGGAGGGGGTATATACCAAGCAAGCAGCGAACTAGTCATTCGCGAACCGAGCCAGAAGCTCGCACCCAGTGCTGCAAAAGCCCCACCCGTTACCGCCTGCCGTTGCAGTCGCCGATCCGTGTGGAGGTACGCAGCGCCAAGTTGACACGTAGCAGTAGCATTGACAACGACAGGCTGCCTTACACTATGCTGACGTAACCTCCCGGACCGGCCTTTCGTTAGCGTGTTCGCGAGTGTCTCTGAACCGGCTGCGTGCTCGCGCGCGCGTGGGATGCGGCTGCACGGGCGCACCCCCGGAGGGGGGGATGCGGTCGGTGGTTGCGTGGCCGCGTGCAGGGCGCAGGGGGCGGTGCTGTACGGCGAGTGCCAGCGGCGAGTGCTGTACGGCGAGTGCCGGGTGAGGGGCAGCTGGGCACGCGCCCCGCCCGCCCACCCACGCAACGCACCCCGAACGGGACACGCGCATGCCCGCCGCTGCTCGCGAAGGTGGGAGGACCGCCCAACGCCACGCACGGCACACGCACACACTCCACACATCGCCAGGTACGTCTAAGCGTTGCGCGTTGGGCGTGCTGTGCCGGGGCTGTGTTGTGTTCAGAAATAGGGACACAAAGTTACCACGACCCGCGCGGCACGCCCTGGCTGGGTCATTAGCATGCGTTCACTAGCTAGCGCGCGGCGGTTGCTGCGGGCTGCCGTCCCACAACGCCACGTACTGCCGACGCCAGGTAACCTACAGCTCGGTATGCGGGCTGGGAGCGTTGGCTTCCTTCGCGACGGCGCTGGGCTTCGCTCCCCGCACTGGCGCACACTACTAAACGCTGCGCTGCGCACACTTCTAAACGCACGCTCAACGCGTTACTAACCCCGCGTGCAGTGCCGCGTGACCCCTTCCCTTCATAATGAGAACACACTACCGACGTTCTCCACGGCGGCGCTGGGTTTCGCTTCCCGCACCGGCGCACCTAAGTGCATCCCTGCTTCGTATGCACGACCGACGTGTCATCAACCCTGGGTGTGCCGCGCGGTTCGTGCTTACTTTATGTTACGTATCTGTGAACACACTTGTTCGTACCGGTACTTGTAAGCGAGAACACACACACACACATGCCCCCCGCCCCCACCTTGTCTAGCTGCTCGCGGCGGTTGGAGTTGAGGCCGCACCCCCCGTCCAGCTGCGGCGTCAGCTTGTAGTCGGGCGCAAACACCTGGCCGTGGGGGCACGGGAGGGGAGGGGAGGGGAGGGCGGCGGGGTCAGGAGCGCGCATACGCTGCCGTGGTCGTTGTTGTGGTTTCCAGGTGCTCAGGTGCTCGGGTGCAAGCCTGCGGCTGTGGCGCTGGCGGCGTGGGCTGCGTCGCGGGTCGTCGGCGGCGGCATGAGGATACGTGGGGCGGCAGCGTAGGCACACCGGTTGGCATGACTGCAGCACATGACTGCGGCACATGACTACAGCACATGACTACAGCCTACAGCACATGACTACAGCACATAACTACAGCCTACAGCACATGACTACAGCACATGACTACAGCCTACAGCACATGACGACAGCACATGACTACAGCCTACAGCACATGACTACAGCACATGACGACAGCACATGACTACAGCCTACAGCACATGACGACAGCACATGACTACAGCACATGACTACAGGGTTCAGGTGCATGCGCTGTGCTGCGTCCGCGCCCGCTGGCTCACCTCGTAGTAGTCGTTGGGCGGCAGGTGCTGGCACATCTGCGAGTCCACGCCTGCGGGGGCAGGGGGCCCGAGGGGGGCGGAGAGAGCGGAGCCGGGGAGGTGGGGCAGAGACGGAGCACGGAGGAAGGAGGCGGGGCGGGTGCCGGCCCGGGCCGTCGTGGGGGAGGCACAGCGTGCTTGGGGGTGTGCGCTCGCCCGCTCCCTGCGCGGCAGGGGCCAGCGCGCAGGTCGGTGGCCGGGGCGCCCCGTGGCCTGCCTGGCCCTCCCCACTGACCGCGCTGCCTCCCCGCACAGGCACCGCAGCGGGCTCCCCCGCCTCGCGGCCCCGCACCACACCACCACTCAGCGCACACACGCACCCACCCAGCGCCTCGACCGCCTCCGCCCCGAAGCGCTGCCGGGCGCCCGGCCCCCCTCCGCCCTTCCCTCGCCAGCTCGCCAGCCCCGCCCCACTCCGGCCAGCGCGCACCCAGCAGCCCTCCCCTCGCGTAACCTAGCTGATTGATTTGACAGAGTGCACATCGTAGCCGAACCCATCGAGTTGAATTATCATGGCACCCGTATCAATCGAATTAGTATGAGGAAAGGGGGCTGGTACCCACCCAGCAGCACGCCCGTCTCGTAGGCCCAGCAGCGGGCCACGTTCTACGGCAGGGAGGGAGGGAGGGAGGAGGAGGGAGGAATGAGGGTATGAGAGGGAGTCAGGGAGGGAGAAGGAGGGGAGGGAGGAGGAGGGGAGGGAGCGAGGGGGCGGACGGGCGGCGGCAGGGCTGACAGGGCGTAGGCGAGGGCGCTGGAGAAGCGGAGGGCCGGAGGGCGGAGACGGCCGCGTGGCGCCCCCAGGGCCCCGGTATGCGACCAGGGGGCGCACATTACTATTCTATTCCGGCCTCAAAGTTGAACACACATCGCACGCATCCACGCTGGCCGCACTCCCTGCCATCACCTTGACCTTGTAGCCCCCGCCCCCCAGCACCAGCAGCGGCAGGCCGAAGGAGCGCAGGAAGGCGTGGCAGCGGCCGTGGCAGGGGATGGACAGCGAGAAGGGGCCCAGCTTGTCGCCCGCCAGGCTGTCGGCGCCTGAGGGCCGGGGAAGGGAGAAAGAGGGGATCTCAAATGGGTAGAGGTTGCGAAAGCAGTGACGAGGGAGGGTTAAGACCGGGTGCGTGTGAATACGTGTCAGCGACCTGAGACCCCGCCCCCCCTCACGCAGCGCTGTGCCGTACGGCAGCCCGCGGCTGCGAGTGCTCAACGACGGCCGCCACGGACACGCGCATACACACACGGGCTATGCTGATTATTACGAACACACGTTCCCCACACGTTACCCCTCCCTTCCCCCGCCCCTCACCGCTCTGCAGCACGATGGCCTGCGGCTGGAAGCGCTCCATGACGGCCGCCAGGATGGGCCTAAACAAGCCCTCGTACGAGGCGTCGTCCATACCGTCCTTGAGCGGCACGTTGACCTGCACGGGGGGCGGCCGGGGGAAAAGGGCGGGTGAAGGGCGCGTGGGCACGTGCGTTTGGCACGGGCTGGGAGAGGGCACGGGAGGCTGCACGTGGGTTCGGCACCGGACAGGCGCCGTCGCGCTGACAAGGCAGCGAGGGGGGACGGGGCTGGTGGCGCCCCCTCCGCCTACACACACCCACTCAGGGGTTCTGTTCTACTAAACACAAGAACACACATTTACCAAGGGTGTGCCGCGCGGGGCGTGGTACTGTAACGAATGCCTGGCCACACTCACCGCGTACCCCTTGCCGCCCGCCATGCCGCACTCGCCCACGTCGCCGGTGCCTGGGAAGAAGTTCTCGCCGTGCTTGTGGAACGACACCGTGAGCACACGGTCTGGGGATTGGAGGCGGGGGCCGGGGGGCGGGGGGCGGGAGAGCAGGGCTAGGGAGACGGCGGGGTTAGAGCAGGGACGTGGAGGGCGAGCAGCGTGTGCCGTTTCGGACTCCCCTTCTTTCGGACTCCCCTTCCCCCCCTCGGCCCCTGCCCAACCCTGCCCCACCCGAGGTGAGGAAGGCCTCCTCCACGCCGTCCCCGTGGTGCACGTCAATGTCCACATACAGCACCCGGGTGTGGACCTGGGGGCGCGGGGGCGCGGGGTGGCGGGGTGGGCTATGAGATTGGTGGAGCTTGCGAGAGCAGGTGGGGCGGGGTGGGGGCAGGGGGTGGGGTGGCGGGATGGTTGGTCGTCGGTGAGAGGAAGGACGGGGGGGTTGGCGGCGAAGTGGTGTGAGCTGAGCTGGCATCAGGGCGCTTCCCATGGCCCCTGGCTCCCAGCGCCCGTGCCTTGGCAGCGGCGGGACGGCCTGCGCCTGACGTGCCTCTCCCACACACACAGACACCGCTCTCAGCCCTTCTCAGCCTCTGAGCGCAAGGACATGTAGGGTGCTGCAGTTTGATGCGGAGGATGTATTATGGGCTGGTATTTCACCGGCTTCGGTTGAACAAGGAGGGATAGCGGCTCCTCGTTGCGTTTCCCTCCCTCCCGCAAGGGTGTCATGGGAACGGCTCCGGTTGATGTGTTGGCATGCGCACAGGCAGAAGGCACCGCTGGAGTGTAACATATGTGGTACACACACACACATAGACACCGCTCTCAGCCCCTCCCCCCGGGCCCCACCTTGAGCAGCTCCAGGATGGCCAGCACGATGTCATTCACGTAGCAGAAGCCACTGGCCTGCGGGCCGCAGGGGGGAGGGCAGGCCAGGGCGGGCGGCGAGGGGGCAGGGTGAGCAAGGACGGGTCGGGCTGTACCGGCGATTGCCGTACCAGATATCGCGAACCAACTCCCCTTACCATCCCTCGCCTGTCCCCATTGCTTGCCCCCCTCCCCACCTCGGCCTTCTTGGCGTGGTGCATGCCCCCCAATGGCCCCCCAGTGGGCCCCCAGTCATGACACGACTAAACACACGCCCCTCCCCCGCCCCCTTCCGCCCTTAGTTCCCCCCACCTCGGCCTTCTTGGCGTGGTGCATGCCCCCCGACCAGTTGACCGCGATGTCGGCCAGGCCGTAGTTGAGGCGCATGGCGGCGCCGATGGAGGCGCCAGAGTAGATCTGGTTGGGGGGGCAAGGAGCGGGGGAGGGAGGCGTGCCGTTGCCACAGCCTGGCGCAACGCGCGTGGCGGCGCTGACGGCGGCGCCAGAGTAGATCTGAGAAGGATGGGCGAGGGGGGTCCGTGGGAGGGCTGCCCGCAGGCGCACCGGCACTGACGGACACCCCCCTGCGCACACCCGTTGCCGCCTGCCTCTCTGCTACCATCGTGGGACTGGACCAGCGATCGCGCCCCGCCGCCCCCTGTGGCAGGCGTGTGTGCTCTGTGGTCTTTCACCCGCAGCGCAACCACGTCGGGTGCCACACCGCCACAACACCACAACGCCCCACGCAGAAACACACGGGTGCTGCGGCGTATCGTCTCCAGTCGCTCCAGTCGCTCAACGTCAGGTAACCCACACATCGGTGCGCGGGCTGGACGGGCGGGCCTCGGGTTCTTTCAAGGCGGGCGCCGGGCTTTGCTTCCCGCACGGGTGCATCTAAACGCATCCCTACTTTCTTCCTATGCACGACCAGCGCGTCACCAACCCGGGGCGTAACCATTGTGGGGTGGTACTCTATTTCGGCCCTAAAAGTTGAACACACTCTCCCACGCCCCACCTGGCAGTACTGGTACATGCGGTCGAAGATGGGGCAGTCGCCCGCCATGCTAAACTGCTTGAGCGCCGCCGACAGCTCGTCCTGGGGGGGAGGACAAGGCGGGTTGCGGGCGGGGCAGCAGGGTGGACATAGTGGCGGGAGGGCAGGGCGAGGGGGGGTTTTGCTCAGCCTCCCCAGGCGGCAGGGCGGCGACGCTCACACCCCGGCTGACGGGGTTGGCGGCCGTGAGACCTGGCCCGACACAGTGCCGGGCTGCATCTCCGTCAAGTGCACATACACTGGGCGTTAAATTTGCAAATGAACACAAACGACCCCGCCAGCCTTTCTCCCCGCGTCACCCCGCCGCCACCTGGTTGTCGGGGGTGACCGCACGCAGAAAGTCCACATAGTCGGGCGAGTGGAAGGCCACCAGGTCCGATTTGCGCGCGGGCCGCGGCCGCATGATCTGAGCGGGCGCGAGGCAGGCGGGGGGAGGAGGCAGAGGGGCGCAAGGGGCGGGCGGGCTGGGGTCCGAGGCTGCAGGCGCCCCAGGCGAGCGACTCCACGGGCCCGCGGCTGCGTGGCTCGGCTCGCCTCGCCTGGCCGCCACACACACACCTACGTCACACACCTGTTTCTGAACACACAGCCACACGCGCCGCTGGCCGCCACCCAGGGGACCCACCCACCCCTGTGTACGGAGCTCCCAACCCAGGCAGGGCCCGGCAGCCAAGGGGCCAGCCCGGCCCCTGCCCCCTGAAGCCCTAGGGCCACAGCAGCAGCGGCCGCGCCCGGCTGCCCCAAGCGGCCCTGCCCCTGCCCCTGCCCCTGCCCCCGCTCCTGCCCCTGCCCCTGCCCCACGCCCCACGCCCCACGCCCCACGCCCCACGCCCCGCCCACGCGCGCCCCCCCACACCACACGGCCCCTCCCCTCGCGCCCGCGCACGCCCACGCGGGCACACCCTGCCCATTTTTTTCGACCCACCACCACTGCTCGCCACGCCAGCGACAGCCCCTTGCGCTCGTCCCCAAACCCCAACCCGCCACCCTGGCGCCCCCTGCAAGCGCACACGGCCAGAAACACACACACACACGCCCTGGGCACCCCCGCCCCGCCCGGCCTCACGTCCAGGTGCCGCCACAGGTCGTAGCGCGTCACCTGCGGGGGAGGGAGGAGGTGCACACACGAGGGAGGGCGGGCGGGCGGGCGGGCCAGGGCACGCAGCAAGGCCAGCAGCGCGTCAGGCGGGCAGCGGCAAGGGCATCGTGCATGGGTGCGTGCAGGGAGGGGCGGCCGCCGCCTGCCTGCCCGGCCCGACCCGGTGCACCTGTACACATCTGCCACCATCGGCGACTGACCGCCATCCCCTTGCTCGCCGGTGCCCCGAGTGGCTCACGACGTCCTAGGCGCCCCACCCCCCTCCCAATGCCGGGCCGGCGGCCCCGCAAGGCCGGGCCGCGGGCGGGACCCCAGCAGGGCCAGCCACACGGGCCCCTGCGCCGCCACCCCCTCAACACCATGCGCGCCGGCGCCCCTGCCTGCTGCCGCCGTGGCCTGCGCCAGTGCCCCCGTGCCTTTGTCGCGGAGAATGCTGCGGCCCTCCCTGGCGGCAGCAGGAAAGGCGGGGCCCCCCTGCCTGCCGCGCCCCCTGCCGCCCCTGCGCCGCCGCCCCTCCTGCAGCGGGCGACGGGACGAGGAGCTCCAGAGCCCCCTGCTGCCCCGCTGCCCGGCCGTACGGCGGCGCCTTCCCCCACACCCCCACATGGGGCCGCATGGTGCGTCCAAGCCCCTACCCGGCAGCCGCCTGCGGGCAGCCATGAGGATGCTGGCAGCCGCGAGAAGGTCGCCGGCTGCTGCCACGTGCCAGCACCCCCACCCCCGCTGCCGCCTCCTGCCACCTGGCCCCTGCCCCATGCCGCCCCACCCCACCAGGCAGTGCGCCAGGCGGACCCGGTGCGGCTTCATGGGGTGGCCTTGGCCGTAGTAGAAGTCGCCGATCTCGGGGTCATAGTAGTAGGTGACCTGGCCCCGGGGGAGGGAGGGGGTGAGAGGGCGCGTGTGTGTGTATGTGTGTGGGGTGGAAGGTGAGGGGGCGACCAGGAGGGGGTGGAGGCGTGCAGCGATCGCAGGTGGGGCCCCGGGGCGCAGTGCACGCGGGCGGCGGAGAACAGGAGGAGGACATGGGGCGCGGCGGCGGCGGGTAGCCCGTTGGCGGCTCTTAAGAGTGCTCGTGCCTTGGTCTCGGGGTGTGGGGGCGGGTAGGGGCGCGCGGCGCACCTTGCGGCCACCGGTCTCCGACGACATGGCCCCCTCTGGATGGGAGGGCGGCCGGCGTGCCTAGCGCAACCCCGGCGCAGCCTCAAGCCATGATCTTAGCTCTCCTATTAGGTGCTGCTTAGGTTGGAAGTTAGGCCAGGAAACTCTGCCGCCCGTGACCGTGCCCGCCAAGTGCGCCTACTGCGCCTGCAGCTGCAGAAACACTTGGGCAATGACAGGTAGCGTATCACAGCGTGCTGTGCTCTCAGATGCTGTCTGTGCAGGTGCCTGCATTTGCAGGTGCTTTGGCGCATGCGGTTCCTCCGCAATCGGACCTCGCGAAAATTATTCTTGCTCTGCAAACCCAACCAACGCCCGTCGTGTTCACCCAAGCGTTTAGTGCACGTCTGATAAGCAAAGAGAAGTACCTCGGTAGTAAGTGTCTGTGTCACCTCCTTCTGAGACCCCCAAATGCTCGGTACCTAAAACGGCCCAGTTTTATAACCTCTCGTGGTGTTCCTTGGCCATCGCGAGCAAGGCCTAGTGCCCGGAGCGACTTTACCCGCGACGTCAGAGGACATTGTCGCAAGGCTTCGCAGCACAGCAGCGGCTCCCGCTGCCGCTCAGGGCGGATGCTAGCTGCTTGCAAAGCAGCCCTGTCTGGGTACGTCGTTTGGGCTCGCGGCCTGTGACCGCCTGGGGGCACTGCGTCAGCTCGGCGACCCTGCAGCGCTTGTAGGGACCTCATCGTAGAGCTGCTGGGGCCTTGCGTGCAGTCAACATGCGTAGCAACAGCTTCCATGGCTCGCGGCCAGCGTCCGCGCCCGTTCTAGCATAGACCGACACGTCCGCAGGTCTCCCACGCCAACCGCCACCAATACCCTTTTTCCTCGAGCTTCCGCCCTCATTCCCACGCCCACCCCTGAAGCAATATTTGCACGGTTTTTGAGTATTTTAACACCTCACATACCCTGGTCCCCGGCCGCAGGCTTAGCCATAGCCATGGCGGCCCCCGCGGCAGCTCGTCATCCCCATCTGACCGCCAGGTCGAAAGCTTCGTCCGGGCCATCTCCGAAGCGCAAGTAGATCAAATAACGGTACGAACGCTCCACCTGACCACCCAACACCGACAGCCGCAAAACCGCCGTCTCCGCCATCCTCCGCCTTCGCCAGCCACATCGTGCCAAACCCGCCCTCCCAACACCCCCGACCCACCCCACCCACACGCAGGCATACGTAGCCGAGTCCAAGTCGCTGCTGGTCTCGCCGCTCAAGTGCCACCCCGCGCGCTCCACCGCCTGGCACCTCGCCGCCGCCGCCTCGGGCCGCCGCTCGCCGCGCGGCGCCGAGCTGCTGTCGCTGCTGCTGCAGCTGCACGCCGCGCAAGAGCTGCCGGCCGAGGGCCTGCCGGCGCTGCTCAACCTGGCCAACAAGCGGGGCCAGACGGCTCTGCACGTGGCCGCCACGGCCGGCGACGCGGCGGCGGTGGGGCTGCTGCTGCAGCACGGGGCCGACCTGCTGCGGCCGGACAAGCTGGGTGCGTGCCGTGTGCGCATTGGGCGGGGGGTGGGGTTGCACGTTTGCTGTCAGGCCTGTCAGCCGATTGCCTTACCTGCATGGGCACCCGGGACTGCTGGGGCTGGCATATCGGCGGGCAGTGCTCGGGTGTCCGACAACTCCGCACTGCCGACCTCCCTGCCCCCGCCCCTGCCCCTGCTACCCCCCAGGCCGCACCGCAATGCATTGGGCCGCCGCATCCGGCAACGAGGCCGCCGTACAGCGGCTGCTGCAGGCGGCAGAGGCCGACGGCGCCGCCGCCGACGACCCCGCCTGCTCCAGCCGGACCGGCAGCGGCAGCGGCGCCGCCGAGGCGACCTCGCCCGGCTCGGAGCGCGCGTCGCCGACGGCGCCGGCGTCGCCATCGGGGCCGGCGGCGGGCGAGGCGGCGCTCGCGTGTGGGCCGCTGGTGGTCAGGTGGGCGCTCTGGCCGCTGGGCTCTGCCGGCTGTCACGACCGCCTGCCACTCGGATTGCGGCCCGCCTCTGCGCTGCAGGCGGCCTGGACCGCTGGCGGCACCCCCCGGCACGTTCCCCGCCACCGCCACCGCCGCCGCCTGCACCCCTGCCGCGGCGCCCTCCCCCGTCCCTCACGCGCCTCACTGCGCCGCCCTCCCCCGCGCTGCCCCGCCCTCCGCGCGCCCGCCAGGCTGGTGAGCGGCACCGACGGCTGCGGCCTCACGCCTATGCACTTTGCGGCGGCCGCCAACGCAGTGCCCGTGGCGCGGCTGCTGCTGGCGGCGGGGGCCTCGTACACGGTAGGGGGGCGCGGGCGGATGGGGTTGCGCCGGAGGCCGGACAGCGTCTGGCGGGCTGCAGGGGCTCTGACAGGCCAGGGGGTCATGAGGCCCCTGCTGCTGCCGCTTCCTGGTCCAGCTCGCCCGTGCGTGCCGCCGCCTGGGGCCCGACTGCCGCTGGCCGCCGCCTGCTCGCCCCGCCGCCCCGCCGCCCCGGCCCCGCCGCGCAGGCCCAGGCGTCAAGCGACAACTTCGAGGTGCGCCGCAGGGAGGCACATGGGCATCAGGGAGGCACATGGGCATGAGGGAGGCACATGGGCATGAGGGAGGCACATGGGCATCAGGGAGGCACATGGGCATCAGGGAGGCACATGGGCATCAGGGAGGCACATGGGCATCAGAGAGGCACATGGGGGGCCGGGGAGGCACATGGGGGGCCGGGGAGGCCTGGGAGCCAGCAGCGCGGTGCACCCCTCCCCAGCACGCACCACCTGTGCCCCGGCCATCTCTCCCCGCCTCAGCCACTCCACCCTGCCCACGGCCCTCCCTGTCCCTCGCCTCCCCCTCGGCCCTCAGGCCTCCATGCCCTGCAACAGCGGCTGGACCTGCCTCCACGTGGCCGCCATGAGGGGCGCCTACGACGTGGCGCATGCGGTGCTGCGGCACCACGTGAGCTGATGGGCGGGAAGGGAAGGGAGGGAGGGGGCAGTGGAGGGAAAGGAGGGAGGGGCGCGAGGGAGGGAGGGGTGCGTGCAGGGGGTGGCGGGGGCCGCATGACGGCGCCTGACCCGGCCGTCGCCACCGGCACGCCCTGGCTGTGAGCGAGGCAAAGCCTTTCGCTGGAGCCCACGCACCTCCTCCACCGTCCACCCTCCACCCGCAGTCCTCGCTCAGCACCGAGCGCCAGGTGGCCGACTGGCGCCCCTGCCGCGGCTGCCGCTCCTCCGACCCGCGCGCGCTGGCCGACAAGCGAGGCACCACCGCCGCCTCGCTGGCGGCCGCGCGCGGCTTCAGCGACCTGGCGGCGCTGCTGGACCCTGACACGCCGCTGGGGCTGTCGGTGGGCGGCGGCGCGCCGGTGGGGCCGGACGGGGTGGAGGTGACGCCGCCCGCCATGTTCCTGTGCCCCATCACCCAGGTGGGGGCCCGGGGCAGGGTGGGGGAGATGGTGGGGGAGGGGAAGGGAAAGGGGAAATAGGTGGGCGGATGAAGGGGAGTGGGAGCGAATGAACGCAGCGAGGCGAGGATGGGAGGGGAGGGGTAAGTGCAGGGGAGGGGATGAAGGGGGTGCAGGGGCCTCGGGCGGGCGGGCGCGGCGAGGGGCGGGGCGGCAGGTCGTGGGGGCGTGGAGAAGAGGGGTGTGGTTTGGTGTACAGGCGCCGGGCGGACGTGAGCGCATCCCGCCAACCGCCCCCCGCCGCCGCGCTGCCCACCCGCTGCGCGGTGTGCGCCTGGTGCTGCTGCGTCACCATGGCGGCGGCCC
>BDDC01000781.1:3566-21586 GCA_001662425.1 Chlamydomonas sphaeroides | reverse complement strand
CCCCCCCCCCCCGCCACCTACCCGCCCCCGCCTTCCGCCCCAACCCCTGGCCCCCGCCCCGCCCGCCCCTGTGCCCGGCTCCCGCAGGCCGCCCCAAGTGACGCAGGCCCGCTCCAGGCCACGGGCCCCGCCACCCCAGCCAACCTCGGGCCTGCCGCACGCGGGCCTGGCGCCCGTGCTCGCTAGCGGGGCCGGCCTTGCGCAGCCGCCGCGCGCTACTGATGAATGGGACAGCACAATAAGTGCCGAGCGGTGCGAGGCCACATGCGGCGACGCATGTGGCGGGCGCCGCAGGACATGTCTCCCACCTCCGACCACCGCGCGTGGCGTTGTGGCGTCGTGGCGAGGCCAGCCCCCACTGGCCACATCGAACCCATGTGCGTCACACACTGCCGGGGCGGAATTCCACCGCCCCCAATGTCATCGGCACGCGGCACACCTTCAGGACGCGCGGCGCGCGGCTTGCACACACCGCCTGCGCCGCCACTCCGCCCTGGGTGCCAGCTGTGCCCTGCAGTGCCTGCTGCGACTCGGAACGCGCCAACCAGTCCCGCATCCCGCCGATGCGTGCCAGTGTGAATGCGAGTGCGTGTGTGGTTGTGAGTGTGGTGTGCCAATGCTGCGGTTGCCGCCATACGCCGCCATGCGCGGGTGACCGGCGCCAGTACGTCAAGCGTCAGTCGAACATCTATCAGTCAAGCTACCGTCGAGTAACGGTCAGGGACTGCCAAGCCGGGCCGCCGCGCCGCCGCGCCTTGTGCCTCCCTGTGCCCGGTTGCTGCTCAGTGCTGCTCAGTGCGGCGACGCAGCCGCAGCCGCAGCCGCCAGCGCCAGTTGCGAGTTGGGCCGCGGCGCTAGGGCGCCCCTCAGTCGGTACATGGCGACAAGCACCTGCAGTGGCCGTGTTGGTGTGCGGGCTGGGTTGAGTTGGGTTGGGTTGGGTGTTGGCGGGACGGCTGCGCGGCGTTCACCGTCGCCCGGCCCACCCACCCCAGCAGCCCTCGCGCCTCGACATGTCCCTGCAGCCCCCGCCCCCGCCCGACCCCGACCCCACCTGCGCGTCCTCGCTGCGCCCCAGCGCCAGGTACACTCGCTGCAGGTGCCTGAACGTGTCCCTCGTGGCCCGGCTGCTCTTGCCGTGGACACAGAGAGCCACCTCGCCCGCCGTCCCGAACGCCGCCTCCGCGGCCGCCAGCTGCCCCGCCGCCTCCAACATGCGACCCAAGGCCAGCCAGCCGCCCAGCAGCCGCTCGTGCTGCGGACCCAGCGCCGCCGCCGCCAGCGCCAACCAATGCTGCTGCGCCTCGATGGCGCCAGTCAGGTGCGGGGAGACCGCTGTGCAGGTGCTGGTGGGGCTGGCGGCAGCGTTGGCGGCGGCCGCGACGGCCTCGGCGCGCCGCCACAGCGCGGACGCGTGGGCCTCGAGCGCCGACAGCCGACGGCCGTCGGCGGCGAGATGGCCTGCAGCGACTAGCCGCTCCGCCACCGCCACCGCCGCCGCGGTGGCGGCTGTCGCCGCCGGCAGCGCGCCCGCCGCCGCCAAGATGTCACCCAGGGCCACGCGCGCCGTCACCTCGGCTGGGTGGTTCTGGCGGCGGGGGCCGGCGGCGGCGGCGACTGCCATTTGCGCGGCGCAAAAAGCATTGAGCGCGGTACGGCAGGTCTCCTCTGCGCGCGCATGCTGCCCGTCAGCGCTCAGCTGGCGGGCGTGCCGTACCGCCAACTCCAGCACGACCGGGTGGGCCGGGCCGAGTACGGTCCGCTGTACGTCGAGTGCGGATTCGTACAGCGCGTCCACGTCCGTCAGGCGTCGCGCGTGTACGACGGCCGAGATGCAGGCGCCGCTGCGCGGGCACACTGCGGCAGCCGCCGCCAGGTCGCCGCCCGTTGATCCCTCCGGTCCAGCGAGATTCACCCCGTCGTACAGATCATTCGCACCTTCGTTGTCGCGCTGTAATTGTGCGACCACGTCAGCCAGGGCCGCGGCGTCGGCGCTCCAGGCCAAGGGCTCAGCGCCGCCGGGGCTGGGGCCGCGGGGCCGCTGCGGCTGTTGCGGCGGTGGCTGTGGCGGCGGTGGCTGTGGCGGCGGTGGCTGTGGCGGCGGTGGCTGTGGCGGCGGTGGCTGTGGCGGCGGCGCAGGTGACAGCGCGGCGGCAGGGGCGCCGCCGTTGACAGGAGAGGGCATGTCGACGTACGAGAGACGGCTGGGGCTGCTCACAGGCGGCAACGCCACCAGGCTCGCGCGGCCACCAGAAGCGGCCGCCCATGGCGAGTACGGTGGCGGCATTGGAGCGTCGGCGGCCGGCGGCACGGTGCCGCCACCAGCCGCTAGGCCGTTGACCCAGGCGACACGGGCGCGCGAGTCAGTCCGCTTGACGGACCGCGAAGCGCCGCCGTTGGCGGCGCCGTCGGGGCTCACGCTGCCGCCGCAGCCACCGCCACCGCCGAGGCTGGCGACCAGCGCCGCGACGGCGCCGCCGTCACCCGCCAGCGCCGCCGCCAGCAGCTGCTGCCGCGAGGCCTGCCGTGACACGGGCTGCCGCTCCGCCACCACCGCCATCGCCGCCGCCAGGCCGGCGTTGCCGCCGCCGCCGCCGCCGCCAGGGCCCATCGGGGGCGTCGGGAACTGCAGCTCAAGCTGCGACGCGTGCCGCGACGGCGGCCGGCTCCCCCCGCAGGTGCCAGTGCCTCGGCGCAACGGCCCCATGGCGCTCAGCTGCTGCTGCGGGTCGGGCTCGGCCCGCTCCTGAGCCTGCAGCAGGCCCTGCAGCAGCACTTCGGCCTCGCTCCAGCGGCGGCACGACGCCAGGTGCAACGCCAGAGCGCGCCGCGCAGCCAGCGTCCTGCGGAGGGCCGAGGGCGGTGTGGCGGGCGCGGTGCCGGTCAGCGGGGACGCATGGAGGCGGCACGGGCAGCCGCGCAGCAAGCGTACACCAGCCAGCCACATCGCATCCGAGTCGATGGAGCCGATCGATGTTATCAGATTTGAGAGACAGCTTCCAGCCGTGCCCCAAGCACAGGGCCATGCGGCGCTCCCACAGCCCGCTGTGCTCACTCTGGCGCGTGCGGGCCCAACAGGGCATCCAGCCCCGACATGGCCGACCGCAGCGTATCCTCAGCCCCGGGCGCACCCAGCGCCGCCAGCGCCGAGCCCAGGCTGGATCGGGCCGCCAGCGCCGCCGTGCCGCCGCGGCCGCCCGCCGCCTCGAGTCCCTCGAGCGCCTGACGCCACGTCACCTCTGCCGCCAGCGCCAGGCCCTGCACGGGTGTCGGATGTTAAGGGGGGGCCGCGCAGGGGCCAAGGTTGTGGCGAAGCTTGTATGTACAACACGTACCGCCGGACGGAGGTAGTACAAGACAACGGTAACCGCCAACCGCCAACCGCCAACGTGTGCCCACCTGCGCCTGCTGCAGCGCCGCCAGCTGCGCCCGCAGCGCCGCCAGCTGCGGGGAGCGGCCGCCCCACCGCTCCTGTGCCGCCGGCAGCGCGGCCTCGAGCGCCGCCGCCGCCGGCGCCTCCAGCCCCGCCGCCCCCAGCAGCGCGGCGCAGCGGCGGGCCGCCTCCACGGCGTGCGGCACCATCGCGTCTGACAACCCGCCGCCGCCGCCACCGCCAATTGCCGAACTGCCCGAGCCGCGGCACGTCGTGACGGCGGTGCCGCTGACGGCGGCGGTGCCGTTGATGCGCGGGTCACAGGTGCTGCCGCCGGAGCCGCTTGACACGGCCGCTGACAGCACGCCGACGGGCGAGGTCTGGCTGTCGGCGGCGCCGACGGCCTTGGCGGCGGCGGCACCGTCGGCGGCGCTGCTCATGCTGCGCGACCTCCGGGCCAGGCAGTCCAGAGCGGCGGCATCGATGGGCAGCACTACCGGAGCCGTGGTGGAGCGTCGGCGGGAGCTGCCCTGGCGAGACAGCGACGGCGGCGCTGCCGCCAGGACGCCGCTGCCACATGCGGCGCTGGCGGCACCGCTGCCGTCGCGCAGCAGGCGGGTACGGCCAGCGTCGCTGCCGGGTCCGTCGCTGCAGCAGGCCGCGGCCAGGCTGTCGGCGGAGGTGAGTAGCTGGCCGGGCAGTGGTTGGGCGACGGTGATTGGCGGTTGGCGCTCTTGGACGTTGGCGGTTGGCTCGCTGCAGCCGATCGCGGTGGAGGTCCGCGAGGTGCACGATCCGAAGACTGGGAAGAACTGCTTCGCCTGAGCCGCGGCAGCATCAAGCACGGCATCGCAAAGCGCGGCGGTGGCGGCGGCGGCGGCGGCGCCATTGTTGCCAGCGGACCGCGCCGACAGCGTCGACGGCGAGGCGGCTACTGCCGCTGCCGCTGCCACGGCGCCGAAGCGCATAAACGCCGCCGCCACCGGCGCCCAGTCGGCGGGGCCCAGGGCCGACGCCAGGAGCAGGCGCTCGGTGCCGCCGTGGGTGGTGCGCGGCGACGGCGGCGGCGGCGCAGACCACGGCGTTGCGCCGAGGAGGGTGCACAGCGCCCTGGCGGCGGCGGGGTCGGTCAGGACCGCGCCCGCCGGGTCCAGGACCAGGACGGTGCAGGGCGTCGTGGGTTGGTCGCGAGAGGGCGCCCATGCACGCCCGCCCGCCTGCGGGGGTGGAGAAACAATAAGTGTCACACGGCAAGCCAGGAGGTAGTTCGGGTTTCGGGCATTGCGTACCCTCCTCGCCCGCAAGAAGGCATGGCGGGCGACAGGGTTTTATCGGGGTAGCCACGAGGGTGTCAGGATAGTCAGCGACACCGCACCTGCTGTTGATTGGCTGCGAGGAAGTCAAGCTGGATATAAATGTTGCCCAGGGCACGGTCGGACGAGTCGCCGCTGGCTAGCCAGGCTGCGGGCAGCTCGGCGAGCCGGCTGCTGGTGGAGCCGGGATCGGCGTCGGAGTTGGGCCAAGACGCCGACGGTGAAACCATAGGTTGTGGCCTGTGGCTGGGACGACGCAGCGGTGCGGGACTGAGTACCACCGCCGGGGATTCGCAGGGACGGGTGGCGGGCCAAACTCCGGGAAGGTTTGTCACAATCACGGACTTAGCAAGCCAATGGACACAGCTCCTGGAGCAAAATAGGGCGGCTGAAGCGCATTCTGATTGCTTGTGGCTACCGCACAAGGATGGGCCACGGCGTGGTATCACGTTCTTCAATCTTCGCGTTGCTCACCCGGGAGGGCATTGCGCTGCGTGAGCCTCCTTGAGCGTGAGACGCGCGAGGCAGCTGAGCAGCGCCTTTAAGAAGTACGCCCACGAAATATGCGCGTGCGCGATAACCAAATGAGTGGCGACGCCCACGCTGTCCTCGGTTACGCCACGTAACAGTACGCCGCGAACGACATCGCCTAAGCTGCTCGCGTCCGAGACGCACGGACTACTGCAGTCCAACAACGAGCTCAACCTTACGCCAGACGCCGCGCCTTGCGTTTCTAGCTGTGGTGCAGGAAGCTGCAACGGAGCTGGCTGGGCTGGCTGCCCAGCACCAGACAGGCGACGGGCGCGAGTGTTC
Organism: Chlamydomonas sphaeroides; assembly: GCA_001662425.1. Classification (NCBI taxonomy): domain Eukaryota; kingdom Viridiplantae; phylum Chlorophyta; class Chlorophyceae; order Chlamydomonadales; family Chlamydomonadaceae; genus Chlamydomonas; species Chlamydomonas sphaeroides. Next base: position 16,087 of record BDDC01000781.1, on the reverse strand, counting down.
CAACCCGCCCCGGACTTGCTCGCTGTGGTACCCATGCCCACAGCGGCCTGTCCTAGGGCATGTAAGGAAATATTAGGTAGAGCAAGCTCGGCGCGGATGTAAAACTGGTCAGAGACATCCTACTCGTCGTCAAGCTCTTGGCAAGCGTCCCTTGAGCCCGTGGTGTAGCATGTTCCAATCTGTGTGCAGCGCGACTACTTCATGCGTGGGGCCGACGTCAATGGACTCCCACAGGCACGATTGTGCATAAGCGTTTTTGTACAGAATGGCATCTACCAACGCCAAGCCTGCTCGCGGCCGTGAGGCCCTGCCTATGACCTACACGGTTTGTGCACTCGTGGTTTCAGTATCATACTAAAGACAACAAGTCGCCATCCATCCCACCCACGCATACGTGCTAGGACGCCGCCGCACAGGGGGCTTAGCCCCTACCTTGGCGCACTACAGTCACGATGGTGCCCACAAGGCGCCTCAGCGCCTTCATCCGTCGCAGCATCCTACCGTCGTGGCTCGCCGCCGCAGCGGCGCCGTCCGCGCCTTCTCGCCGCCTCGCCGCTTCCGCCTCTACGAGCACCTCAGCAACCACATCCAATCCCACAACGCCAGCGCCGCCCGCCGGCGCCGGCTGCCGGCTGCCGCTGTCTGTGACGTCGCTGAGCATATGGGGCGCCAACACCAACGTCGGCAAGACGCTCGTGTCGCTGGGCCTCGCCCACGCTGCGGCCTCTCTGCAGGTGCTGCTGCTGTGCTGCTAAGGACCAGCAGTGCTAGCGATGTAGCTCCCGCCAGGCCATGTGCACGCCGGCCTACCGGTCCTGCCCCGCGCCTTCGCCGGTCCGACCTCCCGGCGCTCGCTGCCACGCACATACAACCACCACGCCCCCAGCAACCCCTCATAACCCCGCGCCGCTGCCCACATCCGCACCGCCGTACTGCCGTACCTCAGGTGCCCGTGTCGTACATCAAGCCCGTGCAGACGGGCTACCCGGCTGACTCGGACGCGCGCCTCGTGGTGGGTGGTGGGGTTCCCTCGCCCCCGCATCGTACATCCCCTGGCCGCACACACACACACACACGCACACACATACACGTGTCCGCCCTCCCATACACGGCCTCCCTCCCGACACACCCCAACCCAACCCAACCCAACCCGTTCCCTCCCCCGTCGCCCCTGGCTCCACCAGGCGCTGGCGTGCGGCGGCGCCACCAGCGCCGGCCCCCACGCCGCCACCGCCATCCGGCAGGCGGCGGCGGAGGGCGCGCCCGGCGCCGCCGCCGGCGCCGCCACGGCCCTGGCAGCGCCACCCGCCTCGCCCCCCACCTCGTCGCCGTCCGGAGCTTGGCTGCCAGCAGCGGGGGCCGCTCCGCCCCGGTGCAGCACGCTGTTTGCGTGGCGGCACGCGGTCAGCCCGCACCTGGCGGCACAGCTGGAGGGTGGGCTGGGGAGCGGGGCTTGGCGGGGCCGCACGGGCTGGGCGATGGGGGGCGGGCGGGGCAGGGCAGGGCTGCATGGGCTGCATGGGCGCTGGGGTGGCCCGGCAGAAGGGCAGCGGGGCGTTGGAGGAGGCGGCCGTGTGCGGGCTCACGTGGGTAGGGACAGGGCGGCGCGGCTCGTGCTAGAGGGGGCGAGCGCCAAGGGCCGAGGGCCGGCGGCGAGGGTCGGTCTCGCGGAGGCCAGGCCGGCGGCTGCGGGCTGCGCTGGGGGCAGACCTGCGGGGCCTGGCGCCCGGAGCCCAGGAGGGGAGGGGGGCTGAGGAGGCAGGCGCCGCCCCAGGGAGCTGCTCTGCTATGGGAGCGGACCACCTGGTGTCTGGGCATCGCCCGGCCGACCGACCCGGCCGACCGACCCGGCCGACCGACCCGGCCGACCGACCCGGCCCGCCCGCCCCCGCAGGACGGCCCGTGACGGACGGCGAGCTGGTGTCCGCCACCGCCGTACATGTACGGCAGGAGGCGGAGGCGCTGGCGGCCAGGGGCGCGGCGGCGGGGGCGGCAGCCGGCCGCGGCCCGAGCGCCTCCGCCTCCGCCTCCTCGTGCTCCTCCTCGTGCGGCGTGCTGCTGCTGGAGACGGCGGGCGGCGTGACCAGCCCCGCGCCCTCGGGCAGCCTCACGGTGGGGCAGGGCTGGGGGCGGTGGTGGAGGTGGGGCAGCGCTGGGGTGCTGGGGGCGGCGGGGGCTGGGCGCCGGGCGGCACCAGGCACCCCAGCACTGCGCCAGCAGGCGGTGCACACGGTGGGGAGCCGCGGCGGCTGGGGCATGGGCAGCCTCACAGCGGGGCACGGCTGCGGGCTGGGCGGCGCGGGGCGGGCAGGCAGGCAAGCGGCGCGGCCCCACGGCGGCCCCACAGTGGCGGCTGGGTTGACCTCCGGGGTGCGGTCAGCATGCCCACGCAGGGCCCGACGACACAACCCTGGTCCAGTGCCCATCAACCCAACCGCCTAACCGCCGACAACCACCACCCTAACCGCCAACCGCCAACCAGGTGGACGCGCTGCGGCCGCTCCGCCTTCCCGCGGTGCTGGTGGGCGACCCCCGGCTGGGCGGCATCGCGGCCACGCTGAGCGCCGCCGACAGCCTGGCGGCGCGCGGCTGGGAGCTGGAGGCGGTGGTGCTGGTGGGCGGCAGCAGCGTGCAGGTGGGGGGCGGGGGCGGGGGGCCAGGCAGGCAGGCAGGAGGTGCCGCCCGTGGCAGCAAACAGACGCCCGCTCCCTCCCACTGCCACCCCGCACACCTGCGTGTACCTTCCTCCCTGCGCCGCCGACGGCGGCGGCCCCTGCCCCTCCCACCGGGCCCTCCCACCCTCCGCCAGGCCGGCGGCGCGCTGGCCTCGCCCTCCGCCTCCGTGCCCCTGGACAACGCCGCCTTCATCGCGCAGCACTGCGCCTCGCCCGCCGCAGCCGCCGCGCGCCTGGGCGCTCCGCCGCCAGAGGTTGTGGCGCTGCCGCCTTGCGGTCCGGCGCCCAAGGTGCGGTCGGGGGAGGGCCCTGAGAGGGGGAGGGAGGGCTCGGCGGGGGAGGGCCCTGGAGGGGGAGGGCGCGGGCTGCTGCGGGGTCCTTGCTTGCCAAGGAGCCGGGGTGGCGGCACGGGGTGGGCAGCGGCAGTCGTGGTCGGGTGGAGGCTCGGGCGTGGGGGCCGCCGCTCACAGCGGGCTCCTGGGAGTGGTCATGAGGGCTTGCGGGCATGGGCCTCGAGCTCCTCCATTGGACAACCCCTGGCCGGCGCGATGCCGTGACGATGGTGTGGCGAAGGGCCGCATGCCCCCGCATACCCCCGGACCACCCCCGCATGCCCCGGACCACCCGCATCCGCGTCGCTCCTCTCCACGCCCTCTGACACCCTGCGGCCTCCCCTCGCCCCTGCCGACGGTCCTCTGCGCCCCCGCCCCGGCCCTCTCGCCAGCGGGGATGCGTTGCGCACGTGCTGTGCTGTGCTATGCTGTGCTGTGTTGTGCTGTGCTGTGCTGTGCTGTGCTGTGCTGTGCTGTGCTGTGCTGTGCTGTGCTGTGTGGCTTGGGAGGAAGGGGGCCCCACCACAAGCAAGCTGCCCAGTGGCTCGCATGCAGCTCGGAAGCGACGGCCGCTGGTCGTTGGCTCACCCGTTGACCGCCCTCTCCTCCCAACCCTCGCCCACCCCGACATCCCTGCCCCCCAGGGACACGATGTGGCCAAGGACGGACTCGACCCCGCGCTGCTGGCGTGGCTGGATGCGGCTCGGCCCGCGCTGCAACAGCTGCTGCTGCGGCTGCAGGCCCGCGCCGCCGCCCGCGCCGCCGCGCTGCTGGCGGCGCGCCCCGCCGCCGCGCGCGACCTGTGGTGGCCCTTCACGCAGCACAGCGGCCTAGAGCCCGGCGCCGTGACCGTGGTAGACGGCCGCTGCGGCGAAACCTGGACCGCGCTGGCGGAGCCGCCAGGCGCCGCCGGCGGCGCCGCCGCCTCGGCGGCGGCGCTGGTCCCGCTGTATGACGCGTGCGGCTCTTGGTGGACCCAGGCCGCGACGGCGGAGCTGCAGCCGGCGCTGGCGGCGGCGGTGTCGGCGGCAGCGGGCCGCTACCTGCACGTGCTGTTCCCTGAGGTGGCCCACGCGCCGGCGCTGGCGGCGGCGTCGCGGCTGCTCGCCGGCCCCGGCGCCGGCTGGGCGTCGCGCGTCTTCTTCTCCGACGACGGCTCCACCGCCATCGAGGTGGCGCTCAAGATGGCGTTCCGCAAGTTCCTGGCCGACCGCGGCGAGCTGGATCTCGCCGATCCATCCGGACCCAGATCCAGATCCGGGTCCGGATCCGGATCTGGATTTGGGTCCGGGGAGCTGCTGGTGCTGGGCCTGCAGGGCGCCTACCACGGCGACACGCTGGGCAGCCAGGACTGCGTGGCGCCCAGCGTGTTCAATGGCCCGCTGCAGGCGCCCTGGTACCGCGGCCGCGGGCTGTTCCTGCAGCCGCCGTACGTGGGCATGGCGCAGGTGCGGGCCGGGATGTCGAGCTGCTCATGACTGGCCAACATGTAGGTGTAAGATGCAGCGGTGTGAGACCTGTGATGTATGGGAACAGTGACAGGGGGCTGCTCCCGGTGCCGCCCCCCTTCCTGCGCACCGTACGGCGCAGCGGACCGCCCCAGGGCGCTGGGGGCCGCACGCCCTGGAGCCCTGGGGCCCTGGGGCCCTGGGGCCCTGGAGCCCTGGGACGCGACCCGTACCGCCACACCCCATCCCCCACACAACCCGCCCCTGCTCCCTCCGCCCTCCGCCCCTGCTCGCTCCGCCCCCCGGCCCCGCTCCCAGGGCCGATGGCGCATCCTGGATCCGCCCGCATGGCTGCTGCGGGCGTACGGCAGCGACGACCCGCAGCAGCTGCCCACCTGGGCCTCGCTGGACGAGATGCTGTACGACAATGCCGCCGACGCACAGAGCCGTACCAGTACGAACGGCCTCGGCGCGGACGTGGCCGAGGCCGAGCAGCGGCAGCGGCGGCAGCGGCTGGCGGCGGCCTACATGTCGTACGTGCAGTCGGCGGTGGCGGGCTTCGAGGCCGCGGCGGCGGCGGCGGCGGGCGGCGGCGGCGGGCGGCTGGCGGCGTGTGTGATGGAGCCGCTGCTGCAGGGCGCTGGCGGCATGCTGGCGGTGGAGCCGGGCTTCCAGCGGGCCGTGGCGCAGGTGGGTGTGTGGTGTGGCGCCGGTGGTGGAGTGGTGGTGGTGGTGGTGGTGGTGGTGGTGGTGGTGGTGGTGGTGTGGTGGGTGCAGCAGGGGCGGGATCCTGAGCCGCCGGAAGCGGCTCGCGTGCCCGACATTCCCCGCAGAGGCCCGCGGGGGGCCTGCACGTGCCCGGCTGAGGCACGGCGTGGTCCTCTGCAGCCGCCCGGGGGCCCTGCGGCCCGCACCTCCTGCCCTCCCAGCACCCTCCCCGTCCCCTTCCCTCCTTCCCCCCGCTCCCTACCGCAGTTCTGCCGCGCCCAGCGCCTGCCGCTCATCCTGGACGAGGTCTTCTCCGGCCTCTTCCGCACCGGCTCCCTCACCGCCGCATCTGCGCTGGGCCTGACCCCCGACATCGCCTGCTACGGCAAGCTGCTGACCGGCGGCGCCGCGCCGCTGGCCGCCACGCTGGCGAGCGAGGCCGTGTTTGCGGCGTTCGGCGGCAGCAGCAAGGTGCGGCACAGGCTGTCGGGTGTGTTTCAGTGGCAGGTGGAACAGAACCCCACACGCAGCACAGCACGCCCCGGCTGTGGGTGCGTGGGGCGGTCGGAGGCTGCAGCTGGGCGAGTGCGGTGGGGGCCGCGCGGCGGGCGCACGACGTGTGTTTGGGAAGTGGGGCTGTGGGAGGGCCACGCGGGGGGCCGGGTTGCTGTGGCCTTGCTGCGAGGCGGCTTGGCGCAAAGCGCCTCCATGCGCTGCGAGGGCCGGGCGCGAGGGTCCATCCGGACGCGGCTGGGGGACCTGACCCACATCAAGGCCACGCATGGCTGCCTGACCCACATCATCCACGCGCCGCCCCGCCCCCGTCCCCGTCCCGCCGGCATGCCGGCATGCCCCAATCCCGCCTGCCTGACCCACATCCTGCCTTTCCCGCCCTTCTCACGCCCCGCCCTTCTCACGCCCCTCCCCTCCCTCCCCTCCCCTGCCTTCCCCCGCCTTCCCCCCGCAGCTGTTTGCGCTGCTGCACGGCCACTCCTACACAGCCTACCCCATGGGATGCGCCGCCACCTCGGCGGCGCTCGACCTGCTGACGCACCCCGCCACGAACCCCAACATCTGCCACCCCTGCCGCTGCCCCAAGTCCCCCGCCTGCGACGCGCCCTGCGGCCGGCTGCTGCCCCTGTACGACGACGCCGTCGTACGGGAGCTGTCGTACCACCAGCACGTGAAGCGCGTGGTGGCGGCGGGCACGGTGCTGGCGGTCGAGCTGGCGGCGCCGGCGCCAGCCGGCCAGTCGGGCGCTGGCGCTGCCGGCGGCGGCTACGGGTCGGTGTCTTCCGTACAGGTTGTGCGGCGGCTACGGGACGCGTACGGCATCTACGCCCGGCCGCTGGGGCCGGTGGTGTACGTCATGGTGCCGCCCACGGCGCCCCGCAGTACGGCAGCCTGGCTGGCGGCCAGCCTTCGGTCTGCGCTGGACGAGTGTACGGCAGGCGGCGGCGGCGGCAACGGCGGCGCGACCGAGTCCGAGATTGTGTGAGGCCTTCTGCGATAACCGAGAGGGCCTTGCGGGAAGGTCGACAAGAGGGGCCTTAGCGCCAGCTCTCAGCACACAGGCGGCTGGGGTTGTACCGTATGTAGAACGATGTGTCGGGAATGTGGCTCAGGCAGGAAGCAGGTGGACGAGCGGTTGCGTGTGAAGCGGTGCCGCATGGCACGCCGTCGGGGCAGGATCGCCAGGGTCTCAGCGGCACAGCAATGTGAGCTTGGTACTGTGGTCACACAATTGGTATGCGCTGGCCACACAGGAGGACGTATGTGCGCACGGCGTGATGGCTGGGATGGCGCACGGGGGCACACTGGCGGGCGGCCGCACGCGGACGTGGCACCGGGTGCAAGCTCAGTGGCATGCGCTTGCGTGGTGTGGTTAGACGTCTCCAGTGCCATGAGCATTTATTGCTTCCGTGTCATCGGGTCAAGGAAAACTGCCCCAAGGGGTTTGGCTTGCTGCAGCAGGCGTCGGCCCACGAGGGGGCCAGGACCAGGAGGCCACGATAGTGAGGGTCCCCACGAAGGGGCCGGCGCCCGGCACCAAGCGCTGAACGCCGGCAGCAGGCACTGGAGGAATGCGGCAATCAGTCATGGTGTCGACGGATGGGAGCTGATCGGTTGCTCGAGGGAGACTACGGTACTGGGGCTGAGGGGCTCGACCAGCAGGTGGGGGATGGCCGGGTGTGAGCGCGGGAAACGGGGTCTGCTTGTGTGCGCCAACGCTCAACACCCCCCAAAGCGGACAACACCGAACGGTCGGGTCAAGTGCTGGACCAACACACTACATTACTGCACACCGTCGCATGCGACACGAGAACACTTGAGCACACTTCGCGCGCCAAAGGGAGATCGCACTATCCACCCGGCTTGCTTTACGCCGGTTGCACACTAGCCTTGCTTACGGTAGAAAGCAGCCATGTTTGGCGCAGCGGCTGCGCCGGCCAAGCCGCTGCACAACCCGAACAATGATTTGGAGGTGCCGGCGCCAGGCGACCTCGACTCCATCAGCAGCTTCACGTTCAGCCCCGCCAGCGACTTCTTCGCTGTAACGTCGTGGAACAACAGCGCCTACATATGGCAGTACAACTCGCAGGGGCAGACGTTCGCCAAGGCGCAGAACGCCGGCACGCAGCCCGTGCTGTGCAACGCCTGGAAGAATGACGGCTCGGGCATCTTCCTCGGCGGCTGCGATAAGGCCGTGCGGCTGTGGGACCTCGCCAGCAACCAGGCCACGCAGGTGGCCGCTCACGATGCCCCCGTCCGGCAAGTCGCCTGGTGCCAACAGTACAACCTGCTAATCACCGGCTCCTGGGACCGGACGTTCAAGTACTGGGACACGCGCCAGGCCACGCCCGCGCACACGGGGCAGCTGCCGGAGCGGGTGTACGCCATGGACCTCCGGGAGGACCTGCTGGTCATCGGCACGGCCGACCGCAGCCTGCACGCGCTGTTCGTGTCGGCGCCGCAGCAGATCAAGACGCTCGTGTCGCAGCTCAAGTGGCAGACGCGCTGCGTGTCGGTGTTCCCCGACAAGAAGGGCTTCCTGGTCGGCTCCATCGAGGGCCGCGTCGCGGTCTCGCACCTGAGCGAACAGGACGTAAAGGAGAAGAACTTTACGTTCAAGTGCCACCGCGTGGACCAGGAGATCTACTCGGTCAACACCATGGCCTTCCACAACACGTACGGCACGTTCGTGACGGCCGGCTCCGACGGCACCTACAACTTCTGGGACAAGGACAGCAAGCAGCGGCTCAAGGCGCAGGCCAAGGCCGTGTACCCCAACCAGCAGCCTGCGCCCATCACCAGCGGCGCCTTCGACCGCACGGGCACGATCTACGGCTACGCGCTCAGCTACGACTGGGGCAAGGGCTACGCCGAGTACAACCCCGCCACCATGAAGCCGTACATCATGCTGCACTCGTGCAAGGAGGACGAGGTGAAGCCCAAGCCCAAGGCGCCCACGGCCGGGCGCAAGTGAGGGCCGCGGCGAGGGGCTGGCGGCTGGCGGCGGCGGGGCGGCGGAGCAGGCGAGCGGGCGGCTGGCGGCGGCGGCGGGGGTTGGGATGGGGCGAGGGGTGGTGTGGGGCGGCTGGCGCTGTACGAGAGACGGCGGCGGCACCGGGAATGCGCGTGGGGCAGGCGGCCGGGCTCCAGGGCCAGGGTGGGCGCTTGGGACGATGCGGGATGGGGGCGCGCGTGTGCTTGCCCGGGCCGCGCGGCCTGCTGCGGGTCGTGCGACGAGCGCCTCAGCGGACGGCTTGCTGGGTCGGCACCAGCGAGCGAGCAGGGCCATGGCCGGACATGGGAGAGCATCGGGCTGTGAGGTGTAAGATGTGGGGCGGGGTACGGTACCAATGACGCGGCGGCTGACGCGGCGAGGGTGTGTGTGTCGAATGTGCCCGGGGCGGCCCTCGGGGCCTGTGCTGGTGAGCCGGCGGAGGTGGAGCAGGAGTGGCAGGAGGCCTCGCTGTAAGCGGCACAGGGGGCCGTTTTGGTGTACCGCACTGCGTTTGCCTTCCCTGGCGTGCGCTGGGCGCCGGACCAGCTGCGGTGCTGGCCAGGGTGCGGGGCACGAGGCGGCGGCAGGACTGCGGCGGTTGCTCAGTGGCTTGCAGCACGTGCCGTCGGGCGCGGCCGGGCCAGGCGCCCGCCGCCTGCCCCCCAAACTGACGCCACCAGCAGCGGCTTTCCTATTGTAGAACCAGCGTGGGAGTCAGCAGCGGCTCTTCAGCAACCACATCAGCGGCTCGGCTTTTCAGCGGTCCCCGCAGCAACCGACTCTCCAGCATCAAGGGTTCCGAAATAGATCTCCTGGCCTGCACCCACCGCCCCCCCCCACACACATGTGTTTGCTCACATGCGCACTGCTCGGCCGTGGCCCCGCCAGCCCTCCGTACTCGCCACTCTACCTGGGTCCGAACACACACACGCGCCCCCCTGCCGCACTGCCGCCCCCTGCCTACTGCCTAGCATTTCAAATTGTTAGGTTATTAGGCACAGCCCCGTTTGTGCGTTATTGGCACATGTACTTGAAGGCGTATTGGCACCACATCCGTCCGAGGACAAACTCGAGCTCTCAGCCGCCCAGCCGCGCCGCCAGCCAGCCTGCCAGCGCCAGCTCCACCGCCGCCACCGCCGCCGCCACCGTCCACTGCCGCGGCTCCGCGCGCTCCACCGCCGCCGCCGTCGCCGCCGCCGCTGCCGCCGCGTCGCTGGCGGCGCGGGTCAGGGCCGCCGCGCACAGCACGCCCCCAACCGCCACCGCCACCGCCGCCGCCGCCGCGGCGGCGGGCAGGAACGAACCGACCAGCCACCGCGCCACCGCCGCCGCGAGGACCTCGGCCGCCTGCACCGCCGCCGCATGCCCTGTCCGCTCCCGCGGTTGCTCCCGCTCCACTTCCCGCGCTGCTCCCAGCTCTGCACCCGCCTCCAGCCCTGGCCCCTGCACCGGCTCCGGCTCGGCGCCGCCGCCGGCCCCGCCCAGCAGGGCCTGCTGCCCTCCGGCCGCCACCTCGGGCGCCTGAGGCTCCACCGGCAAGGTACCGGGGTCCTCTGCTCCGACCCCTGGCCCTACCTCCAGCCCTGCCCCTGCCCCTACCTCCAGTCTGGCCCCCCGGCCTGCCTCCGATCCGGCCTCCGATCCGGCCCCCGGCCCTGCCTCCGGCCCTGACCCCGGCCCGGCCCACTCTTGTGGCCCCCGTTCGGAGGCCTTAATGACCCCGCTGCCCAGCCCCCGACCCATGGCCACCTCCCCCGGCGTCCAGGACTGCACCGGCGGGGCACCCATGTGTCGCGGGAGGCTCTGCGCCGCGTCGCGACCCTGGCCCTCGCCCCCACCTCCGACCCCACCGCCCGCGCCAGCCGGCGGCCCCCCGCCCCCGCCGGCACACCCGCTCACGCCCCGGCCAGACGACGGCGCCACGTCCCCGCCGTCCGCAGCCCCCGCCAGCGGCGCCCCAGCCGGCCTGCTGCTGCCGGCGACCGGGGGGGCGGTCGCCGGGCCGTGCTCGGCACGGCCTCTACCCGCGTTCCAATCGAGGCTCCTATCTAGGCTCCTATCAACGCTGCCGTACAGCTGGCCGACATCAGTGTCTGACAGGCGGTACCTGCGGCCCAGGTACAGCAGCTCTCCGCTGGCGGCGGCGAATAGCGCGCCCGGCGCCAATCCAGGCAACCCGGTGGCGCCAGAGCCCGGCCCATTCGCCGCCGCCGCCGACGCGAGGTGCCCCACCTCCGCCGCGATGAGGGGCGTCGGCGGCGATGCCGACGCCGACGCTGGCGACGCCGCCGCGGCCGCGGCGGCGGCGGCGCTGGTGGCGGCCAGCAGCGAAGGGCTGGGCGAGCCGGGCGCCGGGTAGAGGGGCGGCGGCGCCGACGGCGCCGGCACCTCCGCGCCGGCGGCGAAGTCCGCCGCCGCCGCCGCCGCCAGCCCGGCGGCGTCATTGTGGCCCAGCGCCGCCAGGAGGCTCCCCGCCAGCGCTAGCAGGCGCTCGCCGCTGGGGGCTCCGCCGGTGGCGGCGCCGCCGCCGCGAGCTCCGGGGCCGCCGCTGTCCATGCCGGCCCGCAGCGCCGCCAGCAGGCCGCCGTACAGTTCCGCCGCCGCCGCCACCTGCGCCGTCACGTCGTCGGCGCGCTGCTGCTGTACGGCGGCGCGCTCCTCCACCACGCGCTCCCGCGCCCGCGCCTCCCAGTCCAGCTCGCCCCGCAGCAGCCGCTCCTCCAGCTTGGACAGGCAGCACCTGGCGTGGGGTGGGCGGGTGGGTTTGGGTTGGCAGGCGGGGGCAGCGCTCAGCCCACAGGAGGGTGCACCGGGCTGCGGTAGGGCTGCTGCTGCTGTTGACACACCGCGGAGCAGAGGTCGCCGTTTCACAGCCAAGGGGGCCATCGGCATGACATCGGCGTGGACGACATCAGCGCTCAGACAGCAGCGCCTTTGTGGGGACGGGCCAGCTCTGGAAGTGTACGGCTGCAGCAGCTGGCGGTGCCTAACTTGACGTGCAAGCGGACCCCATCTGTACCAGTCGTTGAAGGGAAGGGATGGAAAAAGGCGGCAGTACGGTTCGGAGTACGGTGCCCCGTACGGGATCCTACCTGTACCAGTCGTTGAAGGGGGTGTGCGTGAAGGAGCCGCTGAAGAGCGCCTCGCGGCCCACCTGAGGGAGGCGGGGGCGGTTGCAGGGGAGGGCGCCGGCGAGGGAGGCGCGCGAGGGAGAGGTTGTGGCAGGGAGGTGGCAGCCGGGGGCACAGGCGCTGTGGCCGCTGCCCTGCCGCACCCGGGCTGCCCAACGGGACGGCTGCCCTGAGGCCGCTGCGAGGCTTGCACACCGCCTGCCCGCGCTCGGACCGTGGACAGCAGATGACGCAGGCAGCTGGCACCCCCCTCCCCCCCCCCACACCCCCGCAGCCCCGCACCTGCAGGTGCACGCCCTCCACCTGGGGGCCCGGGCGGTCGGGACACAGAGGCGGGGGAGGAAAGGGGAAGGGGTTGAGGGCAGCATAGGCGTGTGCGGCTAGGGCACTTGCGAGCACCCCGGCCACTCGGCGGCCCAGCGTGCCGCGCCCCAGCCAGTGCCTGCCCGGACCGGACCGGACCGGACCGGCCCTGGCGCTGGCGCTGCGCTGCGCCGCACCGCCCCACCACCTGGCGCCACGTGCCCCGGTAGCGCCGACCCCCGGCACGCTCGCTGAGACCAGCGCTCACACGCACAGCACACGCAAAACACACCGCTAGCTCTCCCACCCACCTCTCTCTCCCCCGCCCCCCCGAACCTGGAACAACACGTGCAACCGCAACGCCGCCCACTGGTCCTCCTCGCTGCCCCTCGCCGCACACAAGACACACACGAAAC
>BDDC01000780.1:30808-44365 GCA_001662425.1 Chlamydomonas sphaeroides | reverse complement strand
CCAGTTGCTGACGAGGTCATACCATGTTACAAGTCTATCCTGATACGAACTAATGTAACACATTGTCCGATACGAGCGAAAGACCGGCAGCCCTACCTGGGGAAGGGCCCGGCCCCGGCCCCGGTCCTGGCCCCGGCTGCGGCAGGGAGCGCAGCTCCGTGGCCAGACCACGCACCTGCGTGTGGGGCGGGGTTGGCGGTTTCGTTCGTAAGGGGTGCGTTAGGGGTCCGTTAGGGGTCCGTTATGATTCCGTTAGGGGTCCGTCAGGGGTTCGTTAGGCAGCAGGCAGAGTTCGTGGCTGTGCTCGTGCCAGAGACGGCGCCCCGCGCCAGCGCCCACAAGCCCCGACGTCGTGGCCTGCGCCCCCTCCGCCAGGTAGGCTGATGAATCCCGACGACACCCATGCAGGTCATGGCGGGTGTGCAAGGTGCTGCAGTGGTGGCGGCTGCCGCAACGCACCAGCCCCTCGAGCGCCTGGCTGCTGCCTCGGAGCACTGTCAGCTGCGAGGGGCGGAGGCGGTGCGGGGAGAGCCTCGTGGGGGCGAGGGCCGGTCGCCGCGGAGGGGCAGGCGGTCGCCACTCGCGCCGCAGAGGTGCGCCAGAGGGACGGGTTGCCCGAACAGGCCAGGGCGGCTTTGACCACGGACCGAGCCGTACGGCAACGTAACAACACAACCGACAACCGACGCCGGCCCCCACACACCCCGCCAGCAGCGCCGTGGGCTGCCTTCCCCTGCCCATCTCGGGGGGGAGGTTCGCAACGCCTCCGCCTCTAGACCCACCCACCCAACCTGCTGCTGCAGCTCGGGCGGCGACAGGGTCGCGCTCAGGCCATCCGCCCCCGGCTGGCCCATCCCGCCACCGGCCCCAGCCCCGGCATGGCCGGCGGCGGCGGCGTGGATGACGATGTTGGGTCCGGCCGGGGGCTGCTGCTGGTGCTGTTGTGGTCCGGGCCGCGGCAGGCCGGCCTCCACGTCGCGGATGCGGCAGCGCAGCCGCTCCAGCTCCTGTGGGGCGGCGAGGGGAGGGGAAGGGGGGAGGGAAGGGAAGGGGAGGGGAGGGCGGGAAGGGGCGGGGGTGCGGTGTTGGGATGAGGAGCGCGCTGGCTGCAGCCCGCGAGGCATGGCAGTGCGAGGAGAAGCAGGGCAGGCGGTGCGGATCCATCGCCTGGGCTTCGCTCTGGCGTGTCGTGTGTAGTCGTCGCTGCAACGTGAACACCCCCAGCCCCAGCCCGCGTACCTCGTCCATCTTTTCCCGTATCCGCGCCGCCGCCTCCGCCGCCGCCGCCTCGGCTCGCAGCTGCGCCAGCGCCGCCCGCAGCGCCGCCAGCTCCTGCGCGGGTTTGCGACGGTGCGCACGAGAGAGCAGCGGGCGTGAGCTTTGCTGAAGCCCCGTCATTGCGAGCCCCATGGAGCCGAGCAAAGCGACGATGGGGCCCCGCCCACGCTGCCGACCGCACCTGCTGCGCCGCCGCTGCCCGGGCGTCCGCGTCCGCGGCCCGCCGCTCGGCGTCGCCGCCGCGGCGCTCGGCGTCCTCCAGCCGCCGGCCCGCCTCCGCCAGCCGCCGCTCGGCCTCCGCCAGGCGGGCCGCGAGGTCGTCGGCGCGGCTGGCGGCGCGGGACAGCTGGTCGGCGCCTGCGGGCCCAGGGCCAGGGAAACACCGGCGATCGGACCTCGCACCACCGCCTCTGCGCCCCGAGCCCGGCTGCCTTGGTTGCGACCCAGTGCGTGACAAGCTTACGTTGCGCAACAGTAACCAGACACAAACAGGCCGCAGCGCAATGCATTCTGCAGCGACCATCCAAGCAAGCAAGCAAGCAGCCGCATGGGCGGGCACACCCAGGCATGCACACACGGGCGTGAGACCGAGGCCGCCGCTCACCCTCCGCCAGCTGCCGCCGCAGCGCCTCGGCCGCCTCGCCTGCCGCCGCCAGCTTGGACGCAGCCTCCGCGGCGGCGGCGGCGCCCACCTGGCGCGCGTCGTCGCGCTCCCGGCCCGCGTCGCGCTCGCGGCCCTCGGCTGCCGCCAGCTGTGCTCGCAGCGCCTCGGCGGCGGCCCCCGCCTCGTCGAGCTGGGCCTGGCGACGGCAGGAAGCAGGAGTACACACAAGCGCACATGGCAGCATCGGTTGGTGGAAGGGATGCGATACCGGTTGGCAGGTGCATGTAGCTACGACCCCGCACCATACACCTCCAGCCGCCTCGCGACGTCCACGAGCTCCCAGCTAGCTCTCCCCGCACCGGCACAGTGCCCCTGGCCGCAGTTGCAGTCGTGCCCAGTGAAAGACACGGAACTGACGACGCGTCGAGCCATGCAAGGTAATCGGCAATCCTAAGCGCCACCCCAGCACCTGCAGCGCCTTGGCCGCGTCCGCTGCCTGCCGGGCCGCCGCCTCCGCCGCCGCCAGCCGCTCCGCCGCAGCCGCAGCCGCGGCATCCAGCTCCGCCTGCGCCGCCTGCAGCTGCTGCCGCGAGGCCGCCAGCTCACGCGCCTGCGCGTGGCACGTACGATCACGTGAACGCCATGAGTAGGGTTGGGGTGCAGTGTGACACATAATATGGAATGACAACCCAAACATGAACCAGTTCAGTATAATCCTTCAAAGGGGTGCAACAGGGATGGTTGGTTGGGCAGTGCCCGCTCCAACGGCGCAGCGGACGAACGCGGCGCCACCCGCCGGCCGCCCCCAGGCGGCGGCGTGCTGACGGGCGCTCGAGCCTCTGCGCAATGCGCACCTTGGCCTCCAGCTGCTGCTGCGCCGCCGCCAGCTCCGCCGCCAGCCGCTTGGCCTCATCCCCCGAGGCGGCGCCGGAGGAGCGCGCGGCTGCCAGCTGCGCCCGAGCCTGGGGGCGGGGGCCGGGCATGGCGCGAGGCTTGGGGCGCGGGCCGGACCGGACCGGCTGCTGAGGCGTGGGGCGAGAGGGCCTGGGGCGCGCCCCCCACCCTCACCCAAGGTCCGCTGATCCCGATCAAAGCACACCCTCCCCACCCCTGCCCTGGCCGCCGCACTCGCACACCCTCCCCACCCCTGCCCTGGCCGCCGCACCTCCTCCAGCTCTTTCCGAGCGCGGTCCCGCGCCTCGCCCGCCTCCCTGGCCGCCTTGTCGCCCGCAGCGACGCTGGTCTGCAGCCGCGCCGCCTCCACCGCGGCGCTCGCGAGCTTGGCCCTGGGGGGGGGAGGGAGAGGGGGTGATGCAGGCAGGCAGGCAGGCACCAGTGGATTGCAGCTCAATGGGGGCAGCGCGAGCCATGGGGCCACGGGCCGGGCCGGCACACGAGGAGCCCTCGGCAGCCCCCACCAGCGCAGGCGTCCGCCGCAGAAGGGGGCCGCGCTGGCCACCAACTCGCACCCGGGCTCCACCCAAATCAAGCAAGCCATGGCCAGAGGGCATGCGCCAGCTTGAGCCCATCGCCATGAGTAAGTATAATGCAACCTGTCACGTGGCTTGTCCGCCGCCAGCCTCGGTGCTGCCTTGCCACCGCGACGCCGCAACGCACGCACCGTGAGTCCGCCAGCTCCCTTTGCGCCGCCGCCAGCTTGGCGCCTAGCTCGCCCGCTGCCTCGTCGCCCGCCGCGCGCGCCGCCGCCAGGTCCGACTCAAGCGAGCCATTGGCCTCTCGCAGCGCCTCCATGTCGGACAGCAGCTGGCGGGCGTTTGGGAAGGGGCGGGGAGGCAGGAGGAAGGAGTGCGTGGCGCAAGCGCGCATGCCGGATGGCGCAGCAGCTGGTGCTTTGTGACGTGGTTGCGCGGAGCATGTGCGCGCATTTGGGAGGTCTGGGCGCGCCGCCGACCTGCCCCAGCGCAGTGACCGCGCGGGGCCAGCGCAGCGGGAGGGGCTGCTAGGCCACTCTGCGAGGCCACTCGCGGCACACCGCCTTTTTTAACCCTAAAACCCTAACCCCTAAAACCCTAAAAGAGGCCACTCTGCGAGGCACACCGCCGCGCCGCAGCCCTTCACCGCCGGGCTCACAGCGTACGACGGGTTGAGAGCTCTGCCGCAACACACGCACACGCACACATGCCGCACCTGCTTCAGGCGCCCCTCCAGCTCCTCCCCCGCCCGCCGCGCCGCCGCCAGCTCGCCGTCGCCCGCCTCCTTGGCCGCCAGCAGCTCCGTTGCGCGCGCCGCGGCGTCGCGCGCCGCAGCCTCCCGCGCCGCGCGCTCCGAGCTGCGGCGCAGGAGGACGCACGGGCCAAGGATCGCGTCGTCAGCCACTGACATATGCTGATACGCGAACACGCGGGGCCCCGTAAGTCTAGCTGCAGCCAGTAGGCCAGCCAGCAGCTAGGCCGGTCTTACGCAGGCGGCCCGCCGACCGTGGCCCCCGCCACGGGCACTGGACAGGGCCCCGGGCGCTGCTGCCAAGGCCCTGCAGAGCGCCTCCATCACGCGCTGCCACTGCCCCCCTTTGCGCCCCCGTCCAATGCCGCAACCGCGCATCGCTAGCGCAGTAGCCTGCCAGTACCCACTCGAGCTGCTCAGAGGCCTGGGCCAGCGCCGCGTCAGCTGCGTCCTTGGCCGCCCGCAGCGACGCCAGCTCCGCCGCCGCCGTCGCCGCCTGCGCGCAGGAGGAGCGAGCGGAGCGCTGCCGGGGGTCAGCCACCGCCACGGCCGCCACGCCGCGCATGCCCCCAAGGAGACCGACCACCCCACGAAGGCGCCGCACGGCCCCGCACCCCGACAACGCCGCTGCCGCGCCTCCCGCCACCCCCACACGGCCCAGGGTCACACCCACCGCCCGAGTCCCTGTCGCTGCGCAGCGCGGCGCCAGCCGTCACGCCCCGGCCCTGGCCCTAGCCCTGGCCCCGACCCCAGCCTGCAAAGCGCGGAGCCCGAGCCCCTGCCGCAGCGCCAGCCCCGGCCCACCGCCGAGTCCCTGTCGCTGCGCACGCCGGCGGCCGTCGCGCGCAGCTCCTCCAGCTCCGCCTCCAGCGCCGCTATTCGGGCCCTGCGGACGCCGGGCACCGGTCATTGCATCATTGCAGCGCTCCACGCTTGGCTCGGATTCAGCACTGGGCGCGAGGGTTCTAATTCCTGTTGTAATAAGCTCGACTACGTGCCACACAGCATGCCTTTCACCTTCCCACAACAGGGCGCGTCGACCACAGAATCAGCCCGACGGCCACACTAGGACGCTCCTCCGCACGCCGCCCGTCGTCGCACCTGGCCGCTTCCAACTCTGCCGCCGCCGCGGCCGCCTGCGCGGCGCGGTCCACCTGCTCGCGCTCCGCCGCCGCCTTGGCTTCCGCCAGCTGCCGAGCCGCGTCCTCCAGGTCCTTTTGGGCAGCGTCGAGCTGGGCCTGGGGGCGGGTGTGGGGTGAAGCAGGGGCAAAGCGGTCAGGGTTCGTGTCGCTACCGGGCTGCCGGCAACCAGGCCCTTGCCCGCCGCGTCGAGCTGGGCCTGGGATGAGAGGTGGGAGAGGTGTTGGGTAAGAGGTGCAGTGCAGGGTGTGGCGACCGCCTGTGGCGAGGCCTGGCGGCGGGGGTGTACCGAGCGAGTAACGAGTAAGGTGCACCGCGCACCTGCCGCTCCGCCGCCTCCGCCTCCGCCTCCTTGCTCTGCTGCTCTGCGCCAGTCTGCGCCTTCGTCGCCGCCATGGCCGCGCGGGCCGCGTCCTCCCGAGCCTGCGGCGTGGGCCGTAGCTAGAGGGTCAGCCGGCAGCCAGCCAAGGTCACAGCCTTGAGAGCCGGGCAGTCGTCACACGAGCGAGCGGAGCAGCCGGCAGCCGACGGCACAACCACAGCCTTGGCAGCGCGCGGCGCGGCAAGGGAGACAGCAGCGGAGTCCACACGCTTGGCTCGACGTGCGGTGCCGTTGATACACCGCGCATCGCATGGATAGTGAGCCACACGTGACGGAAGCTTTACCTTGGCCAGCTCCGCCCGCAGCGCCTCCGCGTCCGCCTCTGCCGCGGCAGCGCGCGCCGCCTCCGCCTGCCACAGCGCCTCGGCGGTCAACACCTGGCGGGCGGTGGCACGAGCGGTGCTCACAGCGCATGGTCCCAAGCCAGCTCGCCGCGGGCCACGTCGTTGTGGGCCGGCGCGCCGCACCCCGGCGCGGCAGGCGCCCGCACGCTTGGGGCAACGTACGGGATGCGCTCTGGCACGCTGCCGGGCGACCACCGCTGACGGGCGACCACCGCTGCCGCACCCGGCCGGCCGCTGCCAGCGCCGCTGCACCCCACCGTCACCGCGGGAGCAGCAGCCCCGCGAGGCCCAGTCAGCAGCCTCTGCCTTGCCTTGGCGGAGGCGCTGGTGAAGGCCCACACGCCCCAGCCCAGCGGCAGCAGCCCCTTGACGTAGCCGCCCTGGTCGCCCAGGATGAAGAGCGGCGCCGCGGAGGAGCCCGAGGGCGAGGCGGGGCCGCCTGCGCCCTTGCCGCCGACCCTGGAGGAGCCCAGCGCGGCCGAGTGCACCGCGATGGTCTTGTCGCCGGAGCCGCTCCACACCTGTTGTGGGCGGGCAGAGCGGGACGCAGGGGGGCAACACAACTTTACAAAACAACGCAGTAAGATGCAGTACCATATGTTGAAGCAAGGCGGGGCACGGGGTGCGCACAGGGGATACAGCGTCGGAGGTGTGGGCAACAGAGCCGTGCTGGATACAAGCCAGAACAATGCAGTACAGTGCGGGTACGGCATTATACGCTGCAGTACCATGCAGGCACGGCGTTAGATGTGTGGAACAGGCACGTGGCTCGGCCGCACCTGGTCCGCCACGGGCGCCAGCGCCAGCACGGGGCCGCTGTGCGCGCCCCGGACGCACGCCAGCGGCCCGCCGTCCGCCAGGCCGAGCACGTGGATGGTGCCGCCGTCCATGCCCACCCACACCGCGCCGCCCGCCAGCGCCAGCGACTTGACTGCGAGGGAGGGGAGGGCGGTATGCGCACGCAGGGAGTTGGCCGACGCCGGCCGAGCACGCCAGAGCGACCTTGTCGCGAGGCGCCAGGCGTCCGTCCGTCGGTACACCAGCACCGCTTGGAATGGAACGACGCGCTGCTCAATGAGGCCGCGCAACGAACCCTTGCCGCCCTCCAGCTTGATACGTGATTCATTGTGTACTAGACGTCATTGTGTTTTCTTTGATACACCTATGCTGTCTACCGGGAGCCACGCCGCGTACCCTTGCCGCCCTCCAGCTTGATGCTCTTGCCCTGCGCCTCGTTGATCTGGCCCGTGCCCGCCGGGTCGGGCCATAAGAACACGGTGCCGTCCGCCGAGCCCGTCCACACCTGGGCAGCAGTGCGGCGGACAGCAGGGTCAGGGCCGCGTGAGCGGGCCGATGGTTCAGCCAGGGCGAGGGCGGGGCGCGGCTGGCGAGCCATGGTGGCGTTCCCTTGCCCCCGGGCCCCTCCGCACCTTGCACCCCGCGGCGGACTCGGCGCCGGCGGCCGCCGGCGGCCGGGCAAAGGCGGGGCGGGACTTGGCTGCAAGGCAGCGGGAGCAGCGGCGGCAACCGTCCGGCACCAATGTAAACGTGCGGCAACCGTCCGGCACCGATGCAGCCATGCGGCAGCTGGTGCAACCGTCCAGCAACCGATGCAACCGTCCACACGCATGCCGCAACCTCACGGCCGCCGTGCCCATGCCGCAGGACGCGTCCCCAACCGTTTCCACCGCTGCTTCTAGCGGACACGAACACACTAACCCCGCATGCACCCCTCACCCTCGCACGACCCACCTTCTGCCGCAGCGGACGTGACGAGCGCGCACTCCACCGCCCCGTGGTGGTACTTGGCAGCCACCAGCAGCTGGCCGCCGGGGGTCCAGCTCTTGGTCTGCGGGCGGTTGGCAGTTGGCAGTAGGGCCCGGTTGGCAGTTGAGGAAGTCAGGGCGGTTGGCAGCAGCGTGCACCCGCGCTACAATCTTGCGCCGGTGTGTGCTTGTGGGGGCCCCGGTGCCCTGGCGGCCTAACCCAACCCGCCCCGACCCAGCGCCCGCCCCGACCCACATTAAAATCCACGCCGCCGGTGAGCACGAAGGCGCCGCCCGGGGCCGCCGACACACACAGCACCTCGCCCTGGTGCGCCACGAAGGTCTGCGAGGAAGGGACGCAGGGGGCATGGCGTGGCTTGGGTGGCGGCGGCGTGCGGTCAGGCAGCACCTCCCGAGTATGCGCCGCCGCCCCAGGCCAGCGCGGAGCTGGCGCCCCGAGCGCCGCCGCACGCCCTGCCCCGCGTTTAGACCCCCCAAGTCCCCGCCAAGGCCTGGCTAGCGCAGCTGCCCACTGGTGTCCGCCCGGGCCCCCGCCAGACGCCTATGCCCATAGTCGGGCCGCCTCAGCCCATCATCCGGGCCGCCGGCCCAGCCCACCAGCCCCACCTTGACTTTGACCTCCCCGCTGGCTGCGTCGTACAAGGCCGCCTTGCCGTCGCCGGTGCAGGCCCACAGGTTGCCCCGCACCAGTGCCATGGCGTGAACCAGGCCCGGCAGCGCGGCGGCGGGGATAAGCTCGGTCGAGCTGCGGGGCGGAGGGAGGGGACGGAGGAGGGGCAGGTGGGGCAGGGGGTGAGGGAAGCACAGGCGGGGCGCGCGCACGGGCACGGCGGCGGAGGTACGGCGGGCGGCCGGCGGCGGGGTGGGCTGCGTGGGCTCGGCGGCGGGGTGGTGGGCCCAGCATCCCGGGTTGGGGTGTGGTTGTGCAGATGTGTGCTGTTGGAAGGCAGCTAGTGGCAGCGGCCGGCGGAAGCCGGCGGTGCGGACATGTCGGCGTGGACATGGCCACCGACGAATCGCGCGGCCGGCCTCAACTGTCCCTGAGCTACGGCTGCATGGACCGAGCCGGCCCCATACAGGGGCCATGGGCATACACCGCTTCACAATCCTGTGTCGGGTAGCTGCCACGTGTGCCGCTGGCTCCAGCGACAGTGGGGGATGTGTGCATCGGCCGCAGCAGCGCGCGCTTGGGAACGTACCTGCCCGTCGCCGCGTCCCATCGCCTGACGCCCGCGCGCGTGCTCGTGTAGAGGACCTTCTCCTGCTCCCCTACACAGGCGCACTTGACGGCGCCCTCGCGCTCCCCGAACGTGTGGACGGTGGCCCTGGAGCGGGAGGGGGACGAGGCGCGGGGAGAGGTGGAGCTAGGCACGCGCGACGGTCGGCAGAGCCTCGACAGCCCGGCATGTGCTGCGCTGCGCGCGCACCATTTAAGCGCGCCTGGAGGCACCGAATAGGGCGTCGCCTGCTCCCGTCGCAGGCCATGCCCGCCCGCTGCGAGGTCTGCCATCCCGGCTAACGACTGTGTCGTGTGAAGGTACTACATGATAGATTCCGTTGCTCGCGTATTAGAAGATACGGGGTCGCCAAGTCAATGCGAAACATGCGATGGCCGCGCCTGAAACGTAGTGCCAGGAAGAGGAGGCCGACTTCTCATTGCAAAATGCTGCAGTCTATTTTACACGGTACATGTGTTCGTCGCGTCTCCGTGGCCCTGAACACACGAACCCGCCGATCACCCCGACCTTGGCAGCACAATCTTTCACCCAACGCCCAAGGGTGTCGTTGTGCAATCCGAGCGTTGCCCTTGCCAAGCATCCTCGATGCCGACCACCCGGCCCGCCAGAGGGGCCTCCAACCTGCGCGCGCCTACCAACACCATCCTCCCACAGCCCTCGCCGCCCCGTTCGCACACCCGCACCGTGCGGCCCCAACCCACAACGGCATCAAGCGTACCCCTGCGCGCCGCCGCCGGGCCCCACGGAATCCCCGATGCGGAGCAGCGCCACGCCAATCATCTGCTGCACGCTGGCCATGACGTCGCCGCCATTGACGCCCAGCACCTGCACACGCGGCGGGGTGGCGGATAGAGCTTGCCACCGGTTTGCTACGCCTGCGCATAACTGCTCCCCTGGCGGCCACCGGAAACGTGACGAGTACACATGAATACCATGACGAGATGAACGGCATGCGCTGCTGCCCCCTCCCGCCCACAGCGGCAACAGGACGAGCTCCCCAGCAGGCAGCTCCAGCTCGCAACCCAGCCGCACGCGCCCGGCCCGGCCGTCGCGGCGTTGGGACGCACGCCAGCCCTCGGCCACGAGGCCTGAGCCAGCGCGCTCGCCACACCCTACGCTGCCGCCATCCCTCGCCCCCACTCCCCACCTGTGCTGCGATGCTGGTGGCCTCATCCTCGGCCATGGGCTGCGCCCTGTGGTGCTGCAGCGACACGTTCAGCAGGCCCATGTCGGCGGCGATGCCCTTGGCGTGGCAGGCCTGGCGGGAGAGGGAGGTATGCAATTGGGGAGAGGAGGGTATAACATGGGTAGAGGTTGCGCGAGGAGGGGGAAACGGAGGGGATGGAGACCGTGTTTGCATGTGCTCGTGTCGCCTATCCGTCGGCCCACCGGCGATCCGCTTTCAAGGCATGCGCGCACACACGCATCCTTGCCGGGCACCATGGACTCACGTCCAGCAGCATCTGCTTCATGCTCGAGTTCCGCGTCTGCAAGTCGTCCACCTGCCGGGTTTCGACAGGAAGCGCGTGGGAGACAGCAAAGGAGGACGTGTGCGGTGTCGCGGGTGGAGGCCACGCACACGCTCATGAGGGCGGGCGCCAAGGACCACGGGCGAGGAGGACGGGAGCGGAGCATGCCGCGCGGCAGCAGGGAGGCTGCGGGGCGCCGCGCGTGCGAGCCGCGACGCAGCGCCGCGTGCCGCTGCAGCGCTGCAGCCGTGGAGCAGCCGGTATCAGTGAAGCATGTCCGCATGCAGCTTCCTCAGCAGCACACCCCCGCCCAGCCAGCGCCTACACCTGCTGAAGCACCGCCTCAAGGTGCCATTGCGCGCCTCGCCGCCGGACGACAGGCGCGACACGGACTGATATCATGACTACGACATGACTAATGTTTTTGTATTTTGAAGTAGCCATGACGATTATAAAGTAGCCACCACACACCCCGACGCCCGCACCTGCTGCAGCACCGCCTCCAGGTGCCCGTTCAGCGCCTCGTTGTCGGACGACAGGCGCGACACCTCGGCCTGCAGCAGCAGCAGCTGCGGGCGGGGGAGGGGCAGGGGGAGGGCCGGGCAGGGCTGGGCAGGGCAGGGCGCCGTACCGAGGAAGGTCAGCGCGCTGGCGCCTCCGGCAGCACTCAACGCACCCCGCTCCTTGTCAGCCTGCCGCATGCCGCAGCCCCCACACCGGCACCCACGAAGCGCACCGAGGCACATGCCGGCTGGGCATACCGATACAGG
The DNA here is from genome assembly GCA_001662425.1 of Chlamydomonas sphaeroides. Lineage (NCBI taxonomy): Eukaryota > Viridiplantae > Chlorophyta > Chlorophyceae > Chlamydomonadales > Chlamydomonadaceae > Chlamydomonas > Chlamydomonas sphaeroides. Next base: position 33,169 of record BDDC01000780.1, on the reverse strand, counting down.
GCATGCCGCTGCATGGATGGGTCAACGCACGCCCCCAACCCTATCGCCCCACGCACCAGCTTGACGTCCTGCGCCTCCTGCGCCGACAGAGCCGGCCCCAGCGGCCCCGCCGCCGGGCCGCCGCCGCCGCGAGCGCTCGGCACCGCCAGCGCCGCCGCCGCCGCAGCCGCCGCTGGCCCGCGCATCCCCGAGATGCTCCGCGCCAAGGGCCCAGGTCCCAACGACGGCGGCGCGGCCAGCGGCCCCGCTAGCGGCGGCGGCGGCTGCGCCAGCACCGTACCCAGGTCCGCACGGCCGTCGTCACTGGTGCCGAGCTTGACGGTGGGGCTGTCCTGGCGGCCGCCGCCGCCACCGACGTTGTCCGCCGCCCCAGCCCCAGGCTCTTTGCCGCCCAAGGCCGGCTCCGGCGCGGCACCTGTGTCCGGCGGCCCTGCACCGACCGGCCGTTGCCGCTCTTCCCCGGCGTCACGCGCGCGCTCGGGCGCCCCCGCGCCGCCGGCGCCGCTGGGGGCCCCGGCCCCTGGCCACGGCGCGCCGGCCTCGCCGCCCTGGCGGCCTGGCGACCGGCCAGGACCGTCCCGCGGGTCGCGCGCCGCGCCCGCCGCGTCCTCCCGCTCCCGCTCTCCTCCCCGCTCCTGCTGCAGCTCCTGCTCCCGAGGCTCGTCCCGAGCCGCCGCTCGTCCCCGCGGCGCAGCGTCGGGCCCCGCGGTGTCCGGCTCCGGCTCGGCCGGCCGCCGCGCGCCGCCGGGCTTGGCGGCGCCTGCTCCGGGCCGCGCCTCGGCCTTGCCGGGCGCCCCCTCCTCCTCCTCTAGATCGCGGCCGTCGAGCGCCGCGGCCGCTTTGGCAAGGTCCAGCAGGCTCGCCGAGCCTGCGAGCGGCGGCACCAGGGGGCAGCAGGGGGGGCTGTAGGCCCCAGCCGTGACGATGGCAGTACGGCACCCCACACGAAGCCAACCCAGCTCCTCTCAGCCCAAGGGCAAGAGGGGCCCCAGGACCCCAGCCCCCCTGGACGAGCGCAGCCCCCACCCGTGCGGTGCGGCGCAGGCTCCGCCAGCGCTGCCAGGTGGCCGTGCTTGGCGCGCTTGGGGCTGCGAGAAGCGCCCGCCTCCGCCTCCTCCGCCGCCAGTGCCGCCGCAGCCGCCAGGCTGTGGCGGCCCGAGCCGCCGGGCGCGCGCGCCAGGCCCGAGACGCTGGCGCCGCGCGCCGAGGCGGCGGCGCCGCCGGGGCCGAGGCGCGAGGGCGGCAGCGAGGTACCGGGGCCGGAGGCGGCCGCCAGCCGGTGCAGCGACTCCTGGCGCTGCGGGTTGGGGTCGGCGGGGTGTGGCGCGGCGGCGCGGAGGTCAGCACAGGCAGCCCCTGCGGCAAGCGGTGTGTCGAGTCCTGCCGCGACACGCACCGGGGTCCGTGCGGCCGAATCGGGGGGGCGCCAGCGGGCACGGCGCTAAACAGCCCCAACGCCCCACGGCACGGCAAGGCTAGTGCCCTAGCGCCCGGCATGCGGTCCTACCCCACAGCCGCCGCCCCGTCCAGGGCCCAGCGCGCCGCACCTGCACACCTCCCCTGCCCGCGTCGGCGCCCGACAGCTGCCGGATCAGGCCGGCCTGCGAGGCGGAGGGCGCGCCCCTAAGGCCGCCTGCGCCCGCGGCCTCGGGCTCCACGCCCGACAGAATGCGCTCCAGCGTGAACGTGCGGCGCATCGTCTCCACGTCCGGCGGCGCGGCGTCGATGGCCTGTGAGCGGGCAGCACAGCGTCATGCGTCGTTGTGCGCACTCGACGAAATGAATGCGCTGTATCGTAGTCAGGGTGCGGGTGGTGGGCTCCACGTCCGACGACGGCGGCGCGTCCATGGCCTGCATGAGGCCATGCGCGCGCGCACTGTCGTGCGTTGCTAGGAGCGTCGATGGCCTGACACCATCACACGCTCTCACGTGCTTGCTACGCTCCTTGCTACATGTGCGGCCTGGCCAATGTGTGCCCAGTGACATGTCAAGTGGTAGAGTTCCACCCCGCACGCGACGCATGCTGGAAGAGGAGGCGGGCGGGCGTGTGGGTGCTTGGCTGCGGGTGGCGTACGACCCTAGCCGAGATAGCACAGGCGGGATTGCGCACAGCGCACGGACCATGCGACCAAGCTGTGAGCGATGGAGCTGTGAACCTGCACAACACATGACAACGTGTGTTGTGACGTACATCATGATGGCGGGCCCACCTGCATGTCGCTGGCCAGGCCCTCGGCGAACTTATGCTGCGGGGAGCAGGAGGGCCATGGGGCGGCATCGGCGAGGTGCGGCCACGTGACGCTCGCCCAAGCGCGCCCTCGGAGGCCGCACCGCCAGGCCCTGGCGGCGCACACAGCGCGC
>BDDC01000780.1:9695-30354 GCA_001662425.1 Chlamydomonas sphaeroides | reverse complement strand
AGGCATTGCTCTGGCGCTGGGCCACGTAGGCGTCCCAGCTCGATGGCGGGGCGTTGCCGGCGGGGGGGCGCGGGGCCGCTCGGCCTGTGCGCTCTGTACGCGGCGCCCTTCCCGTCACCTGAGACGCGCCACCACAGCGCAATGAGAGGGGCGCCTCACTCGCTGCAGCAGCGCGCAGCGCGGCCGCTGGCGCCGCCCTGCACACGCACATGCCCTGCGCCCCGGCCCCTCCCATCTGTACGCCCCCCGCCCCCCATAGGCTGCACCTCCTCGGGCAGCTGGTGGTTGAAGTCCAGGAGCAAGTCGCCCAGCTCGCGGCCGGTGGACAGCGTGTCGCGAAGGCCGTTCTCATCGGGCGACGCCAGGCCCTGCAGCCGGGGTCCGGCAGCGGGAAGCGCGCCGTGACGCGGGGCATCGCGGCGGGACCAGCGTAGGATTGCAGGTACAGGTTCTCGACTTCGTCTGTTTTCAGAGTGCGTGCATGTGAGCCTGGCGGATTGGTGTTTGGCAGCGGGGCCAGGGAGCTAAGGAGGGGCCCTACCTGCAGCAGCAGCTGCTCCAGCGTGCTGTTTCGCAAGCTGGCGTTGAGGCCGGAGCGGAAGCCCGCGGGCGCGCACGTCAGCAGCTCGGGCGGCGGGTCGGCGGGCTCGGAGGGCGGCGGGGGCGCCTCCTGCGCCTTGCGCTGTGGGGTGAGATGGGGTAGGGTAGGGGCGCGCGGCGGAGGCAAGTGTTAGGCGGGCCACGCGCCAATGAACACAGGGTGGCGCGTGTGGGGAGAAAGGAGCGGCGTGCGCCGCCCAACTGCTGGGTATGGGGAAACCCCTTCCGTTTCAATCGAAACTTCCGCCGACAAGCCAGGCGGCCCGACCGGGCTGGCCGCGGCGCTTGCCTTGTTAGCCATAATGGCTTTGTACACCTCATCCAGGGAGGGAGGGCCCGGAGGGCCCGAGGAGGGCTCCATCGCCTCCGCGTCAACCTGGTGGGGAGAGGTTGGAAGGGGAAGGGGAAGGGGCCGTGCCAGGGTCGCGGGCCATCGCAGGTGCGCTGTGCGCATAAGGTAAACGGCACACGCAGCACTGCAGACAGCCGCAACGTCAGCGTAGCGGGTCGTCACGAGCGCAGCCGCGCAGATTGGTGGCACCCGACCCACCGGTGAACACGACGACTTCACTTCTATACGTACGTTCAGCGTCACAGGTCGTATGCAAACTCGGTCGGGTCAAGCCCAGACCCGGTTGGTGCGGAGCCTACAGTTTATCTTAATTCAGGGCAACATCATCAGACTACAGGGGTATAAGGGCGGAGTACGTACAGAGACCGCTGCGGCATCGGGCGGGGGCATTCGCCATGCGGAAGCCACACATGGGGACGACCCTGGTGATTGGGCGGGGTTGCACAATCACACCTGGACGACTACAACATATACATCCACTTCACGTTCTGCCCCAGCACCTTTCTGCTACGAGCTTGAGCAACCGACCACAACCATGGCAACCCTTGCAACCCGCTGCACCGTTGCCCCTTGCGCCTCGGTTTCTCGTCGCTCGAGCGGCGTTGCGCTCCAAGGCTTTAGCCGCAGCGCACGCAGCGTGGTCGTTCGCGCTGAGGCTGTGAAGCGCCCAGCGGGTGTCTCAGCACCACCCAAGCAGCCCGACGTGCCCCCGCCCAAGAACGGCTTCGTCGACTATGCGGAGCGCATCAACAGCCGGGCAGCGATGATTGGCTTCTTCGCGCTCCTCGCGGTGGAGGGCATCTTCGGGAAAGGCCTGCTGGAGCTGATGGGCCTCACCACCGGCAACGGCCTTGGCTTCGAGTTCTAGATGACATAGATTGGTGTTGACGAGAGCGCGCTCGGCAGGAGTGGGTGAGCGTGTGGTCGAGAGGCGTGTGGTCGCAGTTCGCCGGGTTTTCGGGCGCCCAGGGGCGCCCAACCTTGGCTGGCATTTTTGTAGCTTAGCTCTCTCCAGGAGGGATGTAGTCTTGCCAAGGGGCATGGGGAAGCGCTGGGGCCTTTGCCGTTGGCCACACCAGGCGGGGATATTGGGCGGGTAGGGAAGCTGATTTGCTGGGCATGCGCGTTGCGGAACACCGAGGAACTGTGCCATGTGGGCACGGCAGCATACATGGCCTGCTGCATAAGCTGGGCGGCTGCGTGAGGAATGCGGGCTGTTTGGTCTGGCCCGGTGTATGAAGACACGAGCTTGTAAGACACGATGGTGGCAAATGTCCGTTAGCACCCCCCTCGCGTGGCCAAGGACTATAATGTGAGCACACGCAGCCGCACTAACAGCCAGCCAAGGAGCGACGCCCTTGCAGCCCCCGCCCCATGCGCCCCGCCCGGCACTCAGCAGAGCGTACCATACTGCGACAACCTCACATCAGACATTTCCACGCGGGTTAACTTTTACAAGCGTACCAGGGTCGACGCTGCTACCGAAGACAGACGCATAACTTACAAGACCAGAGCCCTCTGGTCGCACCACACTAGCGGCCGCTGGCCAGCCGGCGCCGCACCAAGGCACCCGGAGTGCTGCTGCTGGGGCAGCCGACGCGACCTCACACAGGCGCGCCGGTGCCAAGCAGCGGTGCGAGCCCCCCACCCCACGCCGCTGGCTCAACAGTTGAGACCCCCAACCTGCAATCAAACAGCCCCACACGCGCCACCAGCAGGCTCCCGCAGCGCCTCACAGCCCACCGCGGCCCATGCCATGCCCCCGCCAGCTGCGCACGTCCCCGTCTCCTAGCAGCGGCAGCGCACACGAACCAGCCAACACAAGCCCTGCACCCCCCCCCACTCACACACACATGCGCTGCCAGGTCCCGTTCAGCACCGCACGGCACCGGTGCGGGCATCCGCCACCCGCCACGCGGACGAGCTTCGCCCGTCGACAGGGCACCCAAGCGCGTTGGATGCAATGCGCCGGCCCCCGGACCACACGAACCCCCGCGGCTTCGCGAGTTGACGCCGCCCCCTGCTCGCAGCCGCGGCGCACGCCGTCTAGGCACCAGCGTCAAGCCCACCGCCTAGCACCACAGTCTGTCCTTCACAGCCGCGGCGCACACCGCACTACCCTAAATAGGCCCTAACAGTTGCCCGCTCTTGGCCCTCAAACAGGCACGCGAGTCGAGCTCCGCTCCTGCAACACGCTCCACCAAGCACAGCTGCAGCTCCTTGTTTACCGGTAGGCGCTGGTGCCCTTGGCCGCATTGTGGAACGGCGCGTCATCACAACGAGCCCGCAAGCGCAGTGAAGCACCCAGTCGCGCCAGTGACTGTCGAGCAAGCAGCGCCAGCAGTGCAAGGCCCCCACCGCCCAACCCAGCTCTGCGGCCTGGGGCCGTTTACACGCTCCGCCGAACACCAATAATGCGGCACGAACCCTGCTTCCCTACCCCTCTCCTCTCCCTGGCCGCCGAAGCCATGGCGTCAGCAGCTGGGCCCAAGCCAGCGCCATCGGTCACAGCCTGGTGCCGGCTACACGCTCCGTCCATGCCGCACGAACCCTACTTTCCCCGCATCCCCTCAATCCCGCCGCCATCGCCGTGCCAGGGGATGAGCCCGCGGCTTCAGCCCTCGGGCCCAGCGCCGCATTCGGATGCCGACACCGCACCGCCACCCCAGCCAATCAAAGCCCAGCGGTCGAGACCATGGCCGGTGGGTTCAAATGCACACGGAGTTGGGCCGATGGGTCGCAACTGCACAAGAAAATGCTGTCAGGCCGCACATGGGCCTTGCCAATGACAGGCAGGCCGGCAGGCACGCCGTGCCGCATCACGTGTCACGCGCTGTAGTAGATGCGCTGGCGCCGCAGGATCTCCTTACGGCAAAACGGGCAGCGCTGCAGCCGCCGGCTGCAGCGCCGGCACACGTTGGCGTGGCCGCACGGCACTAGCGCGACCTGGAGGGAGGCAACGACGAGGGGCGCGCTTGCAGCATACCTCTTCATCATGGCTGCATACGGGCCGACAGCGCAAGCACCGTGGCTGCCCAAGCGAGCCCCGCCGCAAACTTTGTTGCCACGTACCTGGATCGGCTTCTCCATGCAGATGGCGCAGGTGGCGCCAGGAAAGCAGCCGCCGCCGGCGCCGCCGCCGCTGCCAGCGGCGGCGCCTCCGCCAACGGCCTCATGGGCGCCGTCGGCGGCGCCGCTGCCGAGCGAGCCGCCGCCGCCGAGCATCCCGTACGCCGCGTCCGATCCGTACGGCACCACGTCAGACCCGTACGGCACATCGGAACCATACTCGGATCCATTGTCGGGCACGCCGTAGCAGGCCGAGCCGGCGCCGCCGGAGCCGGCGGCGGACGCGCTGCCCTCCGAAACGGCGGCGCCGCGGCCCCGCTGGCGGCGCGATGGCGCCGGTTCGCTGCCGCCGTCAGAGCCCAGGCCGGCGGCGCCGGCCTCCACGCCGCGAGACCGCGGCCGAGGCACGGTCTCTTGTGAGGACGTCAGTGCTTGACCGGACCGCACCCCACCGGACCCGCCGGAGGAGCGGTCCGAAACAGGCAGCCGCTGCTGCCGCTGCTGCGGCTGCGGAAGGGGTCCGGCCTCGTCTGCCAGGCCTTGCAGCGGCGGCGGCGACATAAGGAGCGCCGCAGCGGCCTGCGCCCAGGCGTCGGCGTCGGTGTCAGCGGCAGCGGCCACAGCGGCCGCTTGCGGCTCGGCAGCCGGCGCCGGCGGGCGCTGTGAGGTTTGGCTGGCGGCGCGCGAGAGTGATGCGTCGGCTGCGTCGAGCCTGCGAGGTGCAGGTGGCGGCGGACGGGCTCAGGCGCAGCAGCGCGGGCTACCGGTACCGACACGTTTCGCAGGTTGCAGGGGTGGCGGCGCAGCGCGGCGATCATGGCCCAGGCTAGTGCGGCACCAACCCATAAGACATCATAGAACATAGCATAGATCTTGGCTTTTCATGGACGCGAGTTATTGAAGGAAACTGGCAACCCTACCCGAGAGGCACGCTGGCGGCACTCGCCACGTCCGACCAGCCTGCATGCGGCTCGCCGTACGGCGGCGCGCGTTCCGCATGCAGCTGCTCGTCCAGCCACCCCGTCTGCAGCGAGAAGTTTGACCGGCCGCCGCCGGCGGTAGTTTGACCGCTCGCGGCGTCGGCCACCAGGCCGCCCGCCGCGGCGGACAGCGGCACGGGCGCTGCCTCAAGCGCCGCGGCGGCGAGGACTAGGCTGCCGCTCGCGACTCTGATGAGCCCCTGCTGATTTGCAGCTTGTTGCGAGTGGGGTGGAGGCTCAAACGTGCCGCTCGCGACCCTTATCAGCCCCGCGACGCTCTGTTGCGAGTGGGTTGGAGGCTCAAACGTGCCGCTCGCGACCCTCATCAGCCCCACGACGCTCTGTTGCGAGTAAGATGGAAGCTCAAACGTGCCGCTCGCAACTCGCACCAACCCCGCGACGCCGAGCTGCGGGTGCGGATGCTGAGGCGGCTCCAGCCCAGGCGCCGGCAGCCTCGAGCGCTGCCGCGCCGAGGAGCCCAGGCCGCTGAGGGCGGTCATCGACAGCGACAGCGGCGGGCCGGCGGCGGCGCCGCCGCCGCGGGCGGTGACGTCGGCGTCGGCTTGCTGCGCTGCAAACTCGGCTGCAGGATTTATGGCGTACAGGGCGGGCGGAGAGGCAAGGAACGGCGGTGACAAGAAGCAGGCAGGCGCCAGGGCAGGGACGGCCGGCGAGCCCCCGGCGGAAGCAGTGCAGCTCTGCGCCCTCACATGCCCCAGCGCACCCTCCGGCTGCTCGCTTATGGGCTCGGGCCCGTGCGGCAGCAGCGCCGCAGCTGCCGCCGCGGCCGCGGCCACCGCTGGCGGCGTCTGCGCCGCCAACAGGTCGTCCATCTGGAAGATGGTGGCCTCTGACGCCGACAGCGACGATGGCGCCGGCGACGCGGCCGCACCGCCGCCGCCGCGGCGCGGCCGCCGGCCGCCGGCCCGCGGCGCGCCGTCGGGCGGCCCGCTGCCGTCGGGCGGCCCCGCCGCCGCGGTGCCGTGGCCGCCGTACGACGTACGCGGCAGTACGGCTGAGCCGTGCTGCACGGCACCGCACGAGTCCGTGTCGCAAAACCCTGTGAGGTCCTGCTCGTCCGTGTCGGCGCTCCCGGCCGACCCCTCGTCGTCCAGGGTCGCGAGCAGCAGCGGCCGCGTGAGCGCGTTGCCGTCCGAGGCGCCCGGCCGGCCTGCGGGCACGCGGCGGGGGCGAGGGAGGCGAATGAGGGCGAGCAGGGGCACCGACGTGCGGGTTCGTGTCGGACGGTCCGTGTGCGGCGTGCTGCCGCGCTTGCAGCCATCCGGGCCAGCCTGCAGGCTCGCTGCGGGAGCTAGGGGGATGTACTCCAGGGCGAGGGGCTCGTGCGCGTGTGTTCGTGTGTTCAGTTCTTAGGAAAGTAATAGCGCAGCACGCACATTCGTGCGTGCAACGGCTGAGGCTGTGGTGCGCTGGTCTGCGATGCCGCCGCCAGCCCTTCGCCGCCCTCGTCCCCAACCCACTATCCAACACCCCAAGAACCACACCACGGCCCTCGCGCTCAACCAACCCCATGCCCGCCGCCCGCCGCCCGCCGCACCCGGCCTCGGCGCGCCGCCCGTCGCCTGTGACCGGATCGTCTGGAACGTGTAGCGCATGGCGATGGAGCTGAAGCTGATGAACATGACGCTGCCGGTCACGATGAGCAGCGTGCCCCACCACGGCAGCCCGCCGCCGTCGTCGTCGCGGCCGCCGGGGGCGCGGCTGCTGCAGTCGGGGCCGCTGTAGCCCTCGAAGCACTCGCAGGCGCCCAGCGTGCAGATGCCGTTGTTGGAGCAGTAGCCCAGGTCCGCGCAGTTGGAGGGGTCGGGGATGCGGTCGCCCAGGCACAGCCCGCAGCACTGCAGCGGCGCGACGGGGATGTAGTCGCCGCCGCCCGTGATCCTGCGGCGCCGCGCGTGTGTTCTTAATAATCAACATATGCCCGACACACGACACCCTGGGGTATTGGCACATTTGCCGTGCGACAGGCAGGCAGGGATGCGGCCGAGAGCGGTGCGCCGGTGCGGGGAGCGAAGCGGTGCGCCGGTGCGGGGAGTGTGTGCCGGTGGGTGCAGGGGTTGGGAAGGGGCGCGGGGTTGGAGAATGCGCCGCGGCGGCATGTGCGGTCGCGGGGAGGGGAGGGCGGCGGACGGCCTCCAGCCCGCCGCGTACATGTAGTTCACATGTAGTGCAAACGGCACCCTCACTGCTGTCGTGCTGTGCGGTCGCCGGAGGCCGCTATCCAGCATGAACAGCTAGCTAGCACCAGGTGGTGGTGGCGCCGAACGCATTGGGGCTGCTACCGCGCGCGTGAGTCCCGACGGCGGCACCTCCTGCCGCACCTCCACTGCGAGAAGCCCCACAGCATGCGGTTGGTGGCCAGGCCGCCGCAGTCCTTGGTCTGGCTGGCGGCGCAGTCGCAGCGCTTGAGCTGCCACACCTGCGGCAGCGGGACACGGGGCCGCGGTGGCGGTGGCGGCGGATGTGGATGTGGGTGTGGATGTGGATGGAGGGCCTTGTGGCCGCGCCTCCTACGGCACTGGCTGTCAGTGAGGGGCTGGCCTGCCCCTCACACGGGCGGGGTCGGCGGGCCTTGCGAGCTGTCGCCTGGGCGACGGGCCCAGCCGGCTACGCGAGCGCCTACTGCCGCTCCCAAGGTGCTGGCTGTGCTGGGCGCTGCTGGGGTCCTGGCACGGTATCGTGGCGGCAGGAGATTGCGCCAGGCCCCCTCGCCCCACATGTTGGCCGCGCTGCAACGACGGCAGCCTCCGGCGCCATGCGTGCCAGACGCCGTCTCGGCAATCCGCGGATGCGCTGCCTGACGCTTTGGCTCCCGCTCAACACACCCGTCCTGCTGCCTTGCCTCAGCCCTCGCATTCATGTACCCTGTCGGTACTTCGACCCTGCGACTCGATAGGCTGTTGATGATGCATTGGAGGGCCGCCTCACCTCGCCCGACGACAGCAGCACGGCGGGCGTGCAGCACTCCACCTGCCCCACCGGGTAGTACTCGTCATAGGTGGCCGAGTTGACCCGCTCCGCGCGCGAAAAGCCTGGGCAGGGGCCGAGGGCGAGGCGTGAGATGGGCGCATGAGAGGAGCGCGTGCGCGGGGCGTGGGGCGTGCCGAGTGCCTCGGGCGAGCGCGGAGGCCTCTGAGCAGTGGCCGGACCGCGCCCGTTACGGCTGCAGGGGCTGCCAGCCGCCGGCAGACGACCCCATCCCAACTCCGGCGCCCGGAGCCGCTGGGAGCGCACGAGCGGTCGCGTCAGCCGCCCATGCGCACGGGGGACACGAGCGGCCGCCTGTGCCCGAGGATGGCCTCGCGGCCTCACCAGTCACAAAGCTGTTGCCGGCCGGCTCACAGCTCAGCGCGCGGAACAGCCGGCCCGAGGAGGGGTGGCAGCCGATGGAGACCACTGCCACGGGCTTGGCGGTGGCGTTGCCCGCGAAGGGCCGCGGCAGCTCGCCGGGCAGGCACGGCCGGCAGCAGATGGCCCGGCTCAAGGGCACAAGGCCGCCGCCGCCCATCCAAGTGCCCTGGTACTCGAAGTTCGAGATGAACCAGCCCTCGCGCTCGCAGCCGAGGCCATGTGGCGAGCCGGCTGCGTACTCGCATTCGCACAGATCCACGCGCGCGTCTGCGTATCGAGTGGGACGAAGGGCGAGGGCGGGGGATCTTGAGGGGGGCATTGGGAGGGCTGGGGCCGGTGGTGGGGCCTGACATGCGACACGCGTCGTGAAGGATTGGGAGGGACGCGATGAGCGCGCAGAGGGGGTTCATGCTCGGCGCGTGTAGGCGAGCGCGTTGGGGCATCCGGGTGCCGCGTGCCGGTGGGGGCAGGCCGGCAGGCAGGAGGCCTGGAGCTCAGGGAAGTCTGCGCTGCCGCAGAGCTTCCGGCTGTGAAGCTTGCTTGTATTGTACCGTGATAAGCCCTTCTCTTTCCGGCCGCAGCCCAAGCCCTGAGCGACGCGCGGTGAATTCACCGCGTTCGCCGCCGAGCTTGCCTGGCCCTGAGACGTCCTCCTGGTCCTCATGATAGGTTGCACTACTGATGTTATAAACCCGAAGTTCCCGGCCAGCGCCATCCGCCGAGCCAAGGATGCTTAGTACCACGACGACGAGTTTCCACATCTTATGGTATGCATTGCATCAGCACAATCGTGTAGCAGCTGTCTGCAAGTGTAACCAGACCCTAAACCTCGCCATGGTGGCCAAGGAGCTCTTAAACGCGGCTACGAGGCATATGAAGGGGCTGCTTATAGATTAGCTGTGGTGGCGCTCGGATGCTATGCGTGGCTCGGAGGCGAACCGGGTGAAACCCCGTGGTTGGTTGGCGACGAGGGGGCACGCACGCCCAGGCTCTTCCCCTCCTCACTTCCCGCCCGTAGTCTTCGCTTTTCCTTTTTGAGCCCCCCTGCCCACTCTGTCACTAACCTTTCCTTTTATCCCAATGTAGGGAGTGGGGATGCCAGAGCGATGCGTGCCGTGCAGCGCGTTGCACTTAGATGCTCTCGCGCTGTAAGGGAAGCACGCAGGGCGCCGGCCCTGAAGGCCCCGGCCGCACGTCCCGCCGCATTTCGTCACTGCACAATGTCATTTGGCACAGCGCGTCCGCTTCAAGCGCAGGCCGTCCGTGGCCATCCACAGCTCGCATACCGAACCAAGCCGCCTGACTTTGCCGCCGGACATTACAGCGCGATCACATGCAGGGGGGATGAGCACATGCACATAGGTGCCAGGCTGCAAACGTTACAGCTCCTGGCTCCAAGTTTGGCCACCGCACCTTTGTCCCGCCTGGCAGATGGTGTACAGCGGAGGGTTGCAAGCAACGCACGCAAGCCTGAGGGCAAGCCTGAGGGCAGCAGGGAGCAAGGGCGGCAGCGGGGCATGGAGGGGGGCGTAGGCGGGCGAGGCGAGGTGCCGCGGCAGGTGTTGCCGTGCAGAGCAGTAGCGCCGCCAGCCCCTGGGGGCCTGACGCCGAACCCACGAGCCGCCCTGACCCGCTGCCCGCCGCCGTCCGGCCGCTGCTGGCCTGGAAGCTACTGTGGACGCCGCCGGCCACGGCCCGGTAGATGGTTGAGCAGCCCTGCCCCAACGCCACGTCGCTCCATACTGACAACTGGTCAACAAGCTGGGCAGGGAGATGCCTGTTGGCGCGTGGGCGCTGGTTGCTATGGTAGGTACGGAAGTTCCGGCGCGATGCTGGTTTCCGTCGGGCATCGAGGCATGCCACGTGACACGCCCCGCCACGCCCCGCTACCTCGCCTAAACAGCGTGCGTTACGAAGCCAACTGTCGCCGCTGCGGTTACCGTGTCACTGTATGACTATCGCTTTACTGCGGTGCGATTTTGGCGCGAGCGGGGGGATGGGGAGGGTTGGGGTGGGTAGCGCGCGGGGCGGACCACACGCGATGACCACACGAGCATGTGCGACCACCCCTTGGAGGCTGCAAATCCATATACACTCATTGAGCATTGTAAGCTTACAAGAGTAAACATTCTAATCAGCACAACTTCGCGAGGCCGGCCGGCCACAGTCACCTCAAGCCTGCCTAAGCGAGCTCAACGCATCAGCAGCATCCTTGCAGCTCACCCTTCTTTACTTGAAGCTATCAACTGGAAGAATGTGCGTGGCCGCATCCACACGTCCGGAGCAATCGCTCTATGCACGCTTGGGTGTGTCGCTGAAGGTATGTGTGGGCGCCTCGATGGGCTGTGCGTCTCCGCCGCTGCGCCTGAAGCCTGGACATACTGTTGGGCACGGACCTCACCCGATTGATGCGCTCACGCAGGCGTCCACCGAGGAGATTAGGGTCAGCTACCTGAAGCTGGCACGGGTGAGCATCGTAATAGAGCGCAAGCCGCCCTGTTCGATGGGCCGCGCTGTTGTTTTGTGGTATCAGCCAGCCACAGCGCACGTCAGCGTTTGCGCCGACCTTTCGGGCGCATCGCCATTTTGCCCAATCAGCTATGAATGCCACTGGTATTTTCCTAGATCCCGGCTATCTTAGCGTGCCGGGCTGGCATTGCATTTGGGGGGTTGCACCGAGCGCACACCACTCGCATCGAGGACCAGTGTGTGCCATTCTTGAAGGTATCCAAGTGCCAGCCGCGGCGGTCCAACGTAACGAGCGCGTTGCGACCTGCGCGTGGCCGACGGCCAGCCAGTTCTCCGTCTGCCACCCAGGCCACATATCGCGCCCCCCTAGCGCCTGGCCCCCGCTCGGAGACGTCTTCTCTTTATTCGGGGCAGCCCCCGTTCCCTCCTCGGCCCCTTCGTATCGCTTTTCACTCATCTCCTCCCCCGTTGCCCCGCGCTCCTCTGCAGTTGTGGCATCCCGACCGCCACCGGGGGTCCGACGTCGCCAAGCACCAGTTCCAAAAGATCCAGCTCGCCTACGAGATCCTGTCTGACAAGCGCCGGCGAGAGCAGTACGACCTGCAGTTCCTGGACCGCTTTGACGTCGAGGACTACCTGGGCCGCTTCAAAGAGCTCATTCTCACGGCCAGCGGCCTCGGCCTGTCAATGGGCGACTTCTCGTCGGCTCTCTGCCCCGAGCAGGGCCAGTGCTTGGGGCCCGACGGTCTGGCGTCGGACGGCGCCGCAGAGCCCGAGTGGCTGGCGCCGTCCGCGGCCGTGGCGATCAAGGCCGGGTGATTGCGAGGTCGCGTGACTGCAGTAGCCGGAGCGCCTGATCCGCTGACATACGCGGAGTCGCGGCGTTGGCCCGGTATCGGGTCTCGCCGTCTTGTAGCTCGCCTCGGCGCTGCGCCGGGGCCTAGAGAGGGGGGGCAAGCGCCGGGTCTGCACCCGGACCCGGACTCGCATGCGGGCATTCAAGCCCAATGCGACGCCGCCTTAAGTTTTGCTGCTTTTGCCCACGCGACCGATTCGGCGGCGTGCGGAGTGGCCGGCGGCGGCCGGAGCCGCCGCCGGCAGGGAGTGAGCGAGGGCGAGAGCCGGTGAGCTTGCTGGAGTGAGTCGGTTCGTTTTGGCTAGTACGGTGTAGGAGTCGGACAGGAGTCGGTTCAGACGCGGAGCGCGAGAGGTGCATGGTGCTGCGTATGTGGATGCTTTGCCGCACGCGACGTACGTCGGCTGCTGCGGTCAGTCGGGTTGTGTCGGGGTCGTGGTGGGCCTTACGGCGGGTGGGCCTTACGGCGGGTGGCGCGGCTCCGCTTGCGGGGGCCCCTTTTGCGGCGCAGGTTCGGCCCCAAACTCTTACTTTGCTCTGCAGTACCTTTAGGGCCTTTTGCGGCCGAGGCCTTGAGCGCCGCGGCTGGCGCTTGACATTTTATAGACCAAACTCTGCAGGGCCGTTCGGGTGCCCATCGCTGGCGATGCGGGCCCTCTTTTTGGCGCGGCGTTGAGCGCTGCAGCGCCCCTATGGCTCTCTGACGTGAGGAGCAGGCCGCAGTGCGGCTTGCGGAGCTACCGTGACACAGACCATGCGTGTTGAGAGAAGCGCCGCGGCGTTTGGCCCGGCGGAGCTTCAGGCATGGATCCATGTGTGCTTGGTGCCGTCTCGGGGGGCCCGGCTTGCGTTGGCTGCAAGCTGTGGCCCCGTCACACAGGTGTTGGTGTGTTTTGGGTGGTGGAAGTTTTGGGTACGGCAGGTTGCGGCGCCGTTGCCCGCGGGCCAGTCGTGCCATTCGTTCGGTTTTGACCCTTGTGTTGTGCCTTGTGTTGTGCCTTGTGTGTGGGTTGAGGCCTAGGACGTCGTCCCGCAGATAAGTCGATAGTGCAGACCCAATCACGTGTATCATAGAAGTGCGTCTGGCCTGGTGGAGCTTGCGCCAAGCCGCTGCTACATGGCTTTGGCCGCTCACCATGCCACGTGTTTGTAACTGCCTGCTACTTGGTGCCCGAGCCGTTCGACTGAAGTTTGCAAACTTGAAACGCAACCCTCTCTACCGCCGCGACACGCATGCAGCTCGCTGGCCGGCGGAGGGTCTGCGCCGCCGGCCGCGAGGGCCTCGGTAAATGTAGGAGGCCGTGGGGTCAGGGCACAGGTGCCGGAGACCCCTCAAATAGTCCCAGCTTCAACCGCATAATGACCGATGATGTTCGTCTGGTCTGGGTGGCCTCTTTCGGGGGCGAGCCATGCACCCATGCGCAGCTGGGACACGTTTCACCCACGACGCCACCCTAGCTCACGCCCATGCTACCCCGCCAACGCCACTGGGTCCTGGCCACGCTCTAGCCTGGATTTGTTGCTTGCTGCTATCGCCCCCAATGAAAGGCGCGCTGAAGTGAAGCTCCGGTGTTGCGTGGTATTTGCGTGCAGCTACAGACACGAGACGGCGCGGGGCGGCTCCCGGCGTCCGAGGGTTCGTGTGGCCTTGTGTCAGCTGCCCTGCGTGCCCTGCGACGTCGACTGCGGCAGTGCTCTACCAGCTATAGCCGTTTCAGCATACGCCACACGCAGATCCTCCTCTTAGCTTTCAGCAAGCCTCCTTTGACTTCCTGACATTTTAACGGACTTCGCGACGTCGAGGCGACAGGCGACGATCTACCACTCGTAGCTTTCCATATTTTAAACGAGGATGGCACTGTAAGGACAAGTTTGGCGGCACCAGGCGTGTGCCGCGGCTGGTCTTAATTTTGGGCGTTTCGCGGCGTTCGCAGGGAAGCCGGCGAGCTCGCGCTGACCATCGAATATGCAAGCAACCTCAAGGATATGGACTGTGGGTTGTTGCCGCCGCTTGCTTGTGGGCGTCCGCGTTGACTGCTGCGCTTTTTTCGCCACGCGCACAACCTGGCAGAAGTGCTCCTTGCCGTTCGTGGAAGTATAAGAACGGAGTGCTGGACCCTCCCGTGACAGGCTTGCGACCTGCCACTATTTGCTCGCACCGCGGCTGCTCGCTACCTTCTCGGAGCGAACCCCGGACGCTAGCCGGACCGTGGCCCCAAGCCCCCACCCCACCCCTGTGACCCACAGGGATTGGCAAGCAAGACCCGTACTGCCATGTGAAAGTCGGAACCCAGCAGTACCGCACAAGGTCAGGCTGGGTGCGGGCTCGGCTGCTGTGTCAGCGTGTCACTCACCACGTCACCCGCCGGCCGCGCCCCGCCCTCTCTATAGAACCGCAACTGACGGCGGCAAGAGCCCGGTGAGCTGCTGCCCTGGTTGGTCCGAGCTGCAACCCCACCGCGCGCGCGTACGCAACACATTTGACCAACGGTCATACCTCCTGCCCTGGCCCCCAGGTCTGGAATGAGGTGGGTCGGACCCCGCCAGACCGCCGGAGCAACCTCCCCCATGCACTCGGCTACGCTGAGCTGCGTGGCAGCACAATCACCACACGGGCAGGGCAGCGGCACCCAGCCATGCGGGCACACGAGCGCGCAACGAGCCGTGTCCAGACTGGCCGGGGCCGGGGCCTGGCAAGGGCGTGACTGGCCGGCCTCGGGCTCGTGGCGGGCGCAGCTCGTGGAGCATGCTCCGCGCTCCGCGCGCCCAGCACCCTCCACGCCGCGGCATCGTGCATGCCACGCGGCGCCCAGTCGCCCTCCAAGCGCTGCGTACGCCTCGTGTGGCCGCGGCCAGAGCACGCGTAGTAGCCTGGTGGGCTGCGCCTCAGCTGCTGCTCAGATGCCGCAGCGCGGCGCGGGCCGGCTGCCCCACTGCGTGCCTGGTGGCCCGCTGACCTGGGTACCCGGTTGCGGGGGCGTCGCTCAGCACGCTGTGGCGCGCTCTCTCACACGCACACAACACGCGCTGCGCTCACGCCCCTTCTGCAGACCTTCAAGTTCAATGTCATCAACGAGAACGACGCGGGTGAGGCGGCCCCTTGCACCCGTAACTGGGTTTGCTTTTCTCCACGGCTGGCTGCCTCGGGGCTGTTGCGGGCCCCCGTGCCCCCAAACACATGCATGGTGTCGTGCCGGTATGCACAGCGGGCACCCCCGGGGGTACGGCGCCGACGCCGGCTGGAAGCACCCCAGCGGTCAAGGCGCGCTGGCCCTTGCGTTGGACGAGCGTTGGGCAGCGCAGCCGAACCCCAGCTAGCCCAGTGCCAGGGGCCGGTGTTGTCCGCGCGGCTTGTGTGTCGCTGGCGCGGCGTTGTCCGGTTTGCCTGCCACTTGTGCCGTGTGCCGCGCCGCGCCCAAGCCGGGCCCTGTGCCTGCTGCCCGCTGCTCCCGCGGCCGCAGAGCTCATCATCAAGGACAGCGACACGGGGCGCGACGACATCATCGGCACCTGCGTGAGTACACCCCGGCAACAGCAGGCCTTGCATTGTATGTTGTTCTTTCATTATGTTGACGCTCCAACTGGATAGATCTATCGACGCCATCGACGAAGATTTGACGGCTGGCCCCGGACGACATCATCGGCACCTGCATCAGTGCGCTCCGGCACACAGCATGCACTCCGACGGCAGGGCCCACTCCACGCCAGCAGCGCGCAGCACCCGGCAGCTCGCCGAGCGCCCATCCCTGGCCTGCTTGTCCCGCCCCCCACCCCTGCCCCCTGGCCTCGCCCGCAGCGCGTGTCCTTCGCCCGAGCGCGCGAGCAGGGGCGCGACACAATGCAGGCGCCCTGCTTCACCAAGCACGGCAAGCAGCACGGCTTCGTGCAGGCAAGAGTCGGGGGTGGAGATGGGGGTAAAGGAGAGAAGGGCGATGGGGCACGGGGGCGAGGGGTGGGCACGAGGGGCAGGAAGCAGGGTGCGGCGGCGGGGAAGGGGGAAAGGGGTAAATCAGCGGCCTGCGAGCGATGTCAGCTTTTCGGGGCACTGGACAGCGTCTCCACTGGTCCCACCCACCGGTCCCGGTTGTACTTACGGGCCGCAACACCACATCCCTTGCTCATGTGTGGCTCGTGCTTCACATGCGCTCCTTACGCCCTCCGTGCTTTTGTCGCCCGCGTACGCCGCACCCCCAGGTCACCCTGGTGTTCACGCGGAACTCCGCTTTGAGGGTAGGTCGGCGCCGTGGAATGGCCAGCAGCAGCAGGGAGCGGCGGCCGAGCGCTGGCCGCAAGCGCCTCCGTGCGGCGCCACGCGGGGCGGGGCCTGGACTGACTGCCTGCCTGGCCTCTCGGCCCCAGCCCCATCTGACCCCAGCCGCCCCCCGTGTGCCGGTTGCGTGCCCGCAGCACGGCGCACCCCAGCAGCAGCAGCCCGGCTACCCCTACCAGCAGCCGCCCACGTACGGCCACCCGCAGCAGATCCCGGGTGCGTGCGCCGGTGGGCGAGTGCGGAGCCGGGCGCCTACAGCGGCTGGTGGCGCCATTAGCTGGTGCGCGTTGGGGCTGACCCGTGCCGGCTGCGACCTCACCTGCCCCTACAGGCTACGGCATGCCCCAGTATGGCGCGCCGCCGCCGCAGTACGGCGCGCCACCCCCGCAGTACGGCGCGCCGCCGCCACAGTACGGGGCTCCGCCGCCGCAGTACGGAGCGCCGCCGCCGCAGTATGGCGCACCGCCGCCACAGTACGGGGCTCCGCCACCGCAGTACGGAGCGCCGCCGCCGCAGTACGGAGCGCCGCCCCCGCAGTATGGGGCGCCACCGCCCCAGTATGGCGCGCCGCCGCCGCAGTACGGTGCGCCGCCGCCGCAGTACGGCGCGCCGCCGCCCCAGTACGGAGCGCCGCCGCCGCAGTACGGGGCTCCCCAGCAGTACCCGCCTCCGCAGTACCCGCCGCGGTAAGCACAGGCCGGCGGAAGCGGCCTCGACAGGCCGTGCTGTGCAGCTCTGGAGCCGACGAGGCGCGGCAGGCACGGGGTGGGCCTCAAACCTGCTCGCGCAAGGCTGGGCGTGGTGGCGGCAACGTTGCGGCGGTAAGGGGGACTAGCGTGAGCGGACCGGAGCCGGGGGCTGGGCTGGTTGGGCTGTGGTCCGCCCGCCTGTCGTGCGTGCATCCGTCGCTGTGAGTGGGTCGGGACGGCCCCCGGCCGCATCTCTGACTCTGACTAGCATGCGTGTTGTGCAAGGTGGTGGCGTGAGGGCCGTTGAGGCGTGCATGCTGGGGTGGCTTCGATCAAATAAAAACGGGGTCCGGCAGGGGCCGCTGTAGGCATTCTAGCGTCGGGCGGTGCGCGCGCCGTGGCTGGCGGGCTGTGGCGCAAGGAGGCTAGCGGGGGAGCTGCGGAGGCGGTGGTGGCGCATATGGCTATGTTGTGGGTGGGACGATTGCAGCCCTGCCGCAGCGGCCGGGCCTTGGGGCTTCGGATCTACCGGACGCCGTAAGAAGTGCAGCCCCAAGCCGGCGCTGCGACTTATACTAGATGCGGTGTGACCACCAGAGGTCGCTGCGGCGGTCGGTGCCCCTGCTTTACTGGGAATGTAAGTACCAGCTTCGCGTCCTCTTGAATGCGTCGAATGCATGTCGGGATCGGGCCACCAGAAGCGGTGAACGCTGTGGTCCGGTGGGCCAGCGTTCTGCCAGCGCCGCCTCACGACACGTGCAAGGACCATAGTAGCTAGCAATAGCTGCTTTCCGCCGCGTCAGTTGGCTGCCTACGATCGAGCCCGCCTGCTGTATTTCGCTTGAGCAAAGGCAGCGCAGTTTCTACACGACCAGGAGACACCCGGCGCCCCAAGCTGCCAGAGGGGCCAACCCAGCTGCCATGCTGGCCTGCCACCTGCTCTGCGACCGGCCGCCCCTCCACCGCAGAACCCCTTTCGGTGGCTGTCAGCGGGAAGCCATCGCCGCCAGCCGCCGCGCGCAAGACCACACGCCCGCTAGGGTACCGCCGCACCCAACCTCCCCAGGCCAACCAACAACTCCAAAACTCCAACCACATGGGGCCAACCAACGGAGGTACCTAACTCATCAACTATAACAACTCCCGCGTCGCGCCAACCACCACGTTCGCCACCAGAAACACAGCCACGTCCCCCGCCAGCCCCCCGCCGAGCGCCCGCGCCGCCGCCAGCGAGTCCAGGAAGGGCCGCAGCCCCGGCACTAGCTGCACCCAGTCGAAGCGCGGCGGCCGGGACCCGCTGGGGCCGGCGGCAGCTGCACCGGCGGCGGCGGCGGCGGGGTCATCGCCTGACGCAGCTAGGTCGGAGCCAGACTGGCGGGGGTGTGAGGCGACGGTTTGGGGGGGGCGCGAGGCGGGTCGGTGGGCCAGAAGACGAGTTGGGGCACGCAAGCGGGGTGCATGACCGGGGTGCGAGGGCTTCGAGTGCAGCCAACATGTAGCTGGAGCGTCCGCTGCAGCCGGCGTCCGAGCTGGAGCCTGAGCCTTAGTCTGAGCCCGAGCCCGAGCCTGAGCCTGAGCCTGATCCTGCGTAGGGGTGCCCGCTGCGCGTGTGCGCCGCCGCCCCCTCAGCCACGCACCTGGGACAGCTTGAGGCGCGGCGCCGCGGCGCCGCGCGCCAGGAGGCGTGCGCCGAAAATGATCGCGATCTGGGAAGAAGAGGGGAGGGCAAGGGACAGGTCGGAGGCGATGGTGGGTACGGTGGAGGTCACGGTGGCTGGCTAGGCGTGTGGCAGCGCTTGCGACGTCAACGGCAGTGGCTTGCCCTCTCCCGCCTCGCTGCCCTTCCGGACAAGCGAGCCGTAGCCCATGCCGTACATCGCACTGCCGTACGTCCCGACATATCGTACAACATGCCATACCTGCGTAAGCAGCAGCACCACCAGCGGCGGCAGCTGCAGGTGCGCCACCTCCACCACGCCCCACTGCAGCGCCGCCGCCAGCGCCAGCGCCACCAGCACGCGCGGCCGCCGCGTGCTCTCCACGGCAGCCGTCAGCGCCGGCCCCAGCAGCAGCAGCAGCATGGAGGCAATCGCCATGACGACGGGCGACGGCGGCGCTGCCGCGGCCGCGGCCGCGGCCGGCTGCCTTGGGCTGGCGGGGCCGCTCGCGCGGCCGAGGCCGGAGAGGGATGCGCTGGAGTCGGCGTGTCGAGGCGGTTGTTGGGAGCGGGGCTGGGGTGGCAGCGGCTCCTGCCCGGCCTGTAGCCCCTGCTGTAGCATCTGCTGCGCCATCGGCCCCGCCAGCTGGTTGAGTAGGGAGTGCAGCGCGCGCTCGGCCTCTAGGTCCGCCCGTGTCGCGTCGGCAGGGTCAGCGACGGCTACTGAA
Source organism: Chlamydomonas sphaeroides (assembly GCA_001662425.1). NCBI lineage: Eukaryota > Viridiplantae > Chlorophyta > Chlorophyceae > Chlamydomonadales > Chlamydomonadaceae > Chlamydomonas > Chlamydomonas sphaeroides. The sequence continues at coordinate 11,312 of BDDC01000780.1, read as the reverse complement.
GGACCCACGCCAGCGTTAGGAGCTGCTGGGGCCGTTGACTGAGCAGGTGGTGAAGGGGCTGCAGGCTCGGCGGGTCCAGCGGCAGGCCGATCGTCGGTCGCCGGGGAGGACTGAGCCGCTGCCGGCGCAGGTGCCCCGGTTGCAGCCCTGTCACTCGCGATATGGGTCCCGGCGTCATCCGTGGGCAGCGGGGTGCCGACGGTGATGCGGTTGAGGCGGTCGGCGCCGCGCGCAAGGATCTTCTGCCGCCGCGCCTCCGCAGCCGCGGCGCGCTTGGCAGCCGCGTCGTCTTCCATCTACCAAATGGCTAATATCAGCTAAGGGATTGTAAGCTGTGCAACAGTTGGCCGCGATAGAAAATCTCACTTGTCAGCTGACTCGCGCTGTTGATTGACTGCTTGTAGCACTATGAGTCAAAACCAGGGCAAATTGCCCTAGAGCAAAGGCTGCCTTGGACACGCCCTCACCCGCATCGTTACCCCATTACACCCCCGCGGGGACCAACATAGCCGCCAGACCCAACTGCCCGCATGCGCTACTACTGTTCGGCACGGGCTCTCATACTCCACACCCACGCTCGAGTTCCCTGTTGGGCATCAGAATACACATAGTGCAGCTCCAGCCACGCGAACATTCCTTCGCTATACGGGTGTTGCATCGGCGAAGACGCTGCCTTCTCGTGCTCGCCTGGAGGCTCTATATAGCGACCTAGTCCAGCTTGCATCCGGTCGCACATCATACGCGAAGGGGATTGCGGCATCTTGTAAGTTCTGCAGCTGCAGCCCCTCCAACAGCTCGCTAGCGACCTGACAACACGCAGAACTCGTGTAGTGCCTGGCGAGGTACGGTGTGGTCGGCTTTCTCACAAGTCGTGCCATCCCAACAACACCCTCCTTCAGGCCCTCCCTCGCTCTACCCCAGGCAGCGGCCGGCCGCATCACGGCAGCTGCTAATAGCCGAGGACTCAATGTCTGCGCCGGCGCCGGCGCAAGTTAGCGCTTCGCCGACAGCTGCCGGCGCGTCCACGCCGACGCCGGATCACCCCACAGAGCCGTCCGCACGTGGCCCTGCCGACACCTCTAGCGCCCCGGCAGCAGCCGGGGCAGATGCCTCGGAGGCCAGCAAGGCGAGCTTGACCGCTCCAAGCGCCAGCGCTGCTCCCGAAGGGCCCTCAGGCGGGGTCGGTGACGCATCAGCGGCCGGAGCTGGGGCCGACGTCAGCCGGCCAAAAATGGACGGCGAGCCGGGCGCTTCCGGCCAAGGGCAAGAGCACGGCGAGCAGCCGGGCGGCGAGGTGGCGCAGGCCCCGGAGTCGAAGCAGGACGAGGCGGCGGAGGCCGAGGCGCTGGCCCGGGCGGAGCGGCTCAAGGCGGAGGGCAACGAGTGCTTTGGCCGGGGCGCATGGGACGAGGCGGCCGCAAAGTACCATGCGGCCCTGGATGAAGGTGAGCGCACGCGAGCCGCCGCCGGGCCGGCTGGCCTGCATGGGGGCCCTTGTCGGCCTTGTGGGTTGTATCGGTCGTATCGACGCAGCGGCTCCCGCGTGCGGGGATGTACCCTGCGGCGCTGCGGTCGGGCGCTGCCGCGTGCTGGGGCCGCATTTGCCACCACTGGGGC
>BDDC01000779.1:9830-44437 GCA_001662425.1 Chlamydomonas sphaeroides | reverse complement strand
CGTCTACGCGTATGCCGCGGGCGTGCTGTGCCGGGGCCGAGTTGTGTTGTTAGCATGGGTTTCTTAGAACGAGCGTCGGCGGGTGCTGCGAGCTGCCGCTGCATACGACAACGACGTCGCTGCACTGGCCGTCGCATCACTGCGGTAACGCGTCACTGCGGTAACGCGGGGCGGGCCGGGACTCGGGGTCCTTGCGGGCGCTCCTGGTTGGGCTTCCTTCCGCACTGGCGCACCTAACCACTGCATTCCCTCTACGCACGGCCGGCGCGCCATTCCCCCTGGTGCGGTTTTGTCTTTCTATTATACTTATACTTATTTCTGAACACACACACACACACTGACGCCACCCTACCCAGGGCGTGGTGTGCCGCGTGAGGCGTTCCGTTTTACTTGACACTTGAACACACGGCATAGGCCGCGCCATGACCGCCCGGCCGCCGACAGGACCCGGCCGGCGATGTGCCAGGGAGCAGGCCGCCACAGGCCCAACCCAGACGCCCTGGTTCCGGCCACACACGGTGTCCCGCCCCGCCCCCACACGCAGGCCCGAGCCCACACCCACCCAGCCAGGCAAGCGCCGCCTCGCACTCCTTGACCACGGTGGCCCGCTCCTCGGCGCCAATGTGGGCCAGGGTGGGCTTGTCGCTGCGCGCCAGCCCCAGCCAGTGCTCCGCCGCGGACCGCAGCGCCGACACGGCCGCGCCGCGCGTCTGCGACTCGGCGTACCTGGGGACCGAGCGAAGGCAGGACGGCAGCATCTTGGGACAATGCCAAGGGGGTGGGCCCGGGACGCATGCGAGTGAGCGCACACATGCAGCCCCCCAGGGCTTCGGCGTTGCAGCAGGGCGCGATGTTGTGGGCAAGAGCTGGGAGGCCAGGTGGTGACAGCGCCGTGGTAGTCCGCGTGCCCTGTGCGCACCTCCGCTCGACGGCCGCGCCCTTGGCCTTGAGCTCGTCCAGCTTGGCGATGTACACAGACTTGCTGGTGTCCTCGCCCTCGTCGTACAGCCAGTCCTCCATCTTGGTCAGCTCGGACTGGGGCGGCGGGAGGGCAGCCGAGGCCACGCACGTCATGCACATGTTGAAGTGTGCGGGCCGGCATGTCGCGAGTGTTGCAGATGCTTGGGATGTCGCGCCCTAATTGCGCCGCGCGCCCAACAATGCCGCCGTGAGTATGTTTCCGCACCTGCAGGGCCTCCTTGTCGGCCTCCTTGATGTACGGCGCGTAGATGTCGGAGAGCTTGTTGCGCAGGTCGTAAACGTAGCTGCAAACAGCATGCAAAGCACGTATCAGACTCCCTGCTCCAGTTGTTGCTATGACGCCGGGGCTGGTAACTTGCACATGTTGCCCAACACCGGCGTCGGCCATGCCCAAGGCAAGCCGACAAGCGTAGCGTGTGTGTGTCCCGTGCACCATATTCCTGCCCGGCGCTTACCCCTCGAGCGCGTTCTTGCGCTCGTTGGTCTCCTCCTGCAACCGGTCCGCCGCCTGCATCTGGTGTTCCTTCTCGAAGAAGTCGTCAATCTGCGATGCGCACGAGGTCAGCGCCCACATGTTCAAGACTCCATGCTTTCCTTCACGCCCCCGCCAGGCACCTGCCTGACTGCCCAGCCCTTCACCGCACACACCTGCTTCTTGCTGTAGCCGCACACGCCGCTGCTCTGGAAGGGCACGTCGGTCTTCTTGACCTTCTTCTTCTTGGGAGCGGCCGCCGGCGCCGCGTCCATGGGGGCCGGGCCCGCGGCGTCGCCGCTGGCGGCAGCCTCGCCGTTGGCCGCGTCCTCCATCTTCACGTCCGCCGACGCCGCGGGCGCGGCGGCCTGCGCAACACACAGCGGCAGCGGCAGCGATCAGCACCATGCTGCCACTCCAAGCCACATGCACGCTGCGTTCCCGCCGTTCCGCCTTGCCGAGCCCCTGCCCGTCGACCTCGTGGGCGCAGCCGCGGCGGCGCCGCTCACCTCCTCCTCGATCTCCTCGATGGCCTGCACCTGCTCCACCTGCACCAGCCCGTGCAGGTTGAGCGAGATCTTGACCTTGAGCTTGGCCGTCTCGGCACCCGCCGGCACCTGGAGGGAGGGCCACGTCACACACGGCAACCAGCAGCAACGCACGTGAGTGGGGAGCAGGCCGCGCATCGGACGCCCGCTACCCTGCCAAGCTGCTGCTGCTGCTGCGGAGGCAGGCACAAATGCCCACCTTGACGCCGGGTGGCAGGGTGGTGCAGGTGAGCGGCACGACGGTTGGGCTGCGACGGTTGGACCACTGTGGTTGCGCGCACCTGGAAGGGGCCGATGGAGAAGACGCCCAGCTGCTTGTCGAAGGCGGACGGCAGCAGCTCGAGGGGCGTGGCCTCGTCGTAGTGGGCCTTGATGGCGAACGGCTGCGCCCGGTTGAAGGACACCATCTTGGTGCTGGGGAAGGCCTCGCCTGCCGACCCGGGGCGAGGCAGAGGCGGGCGGGAAGAACGGAAGATGACGCGTTGGCGAGTGCCGAGGGAGGCGGGAGTTCGGGGCGCGCAGGGGCAGCAGGAGCGGAGCCCGGCCACTCGGTTGCCCAGGCAGCGCCCGCAGCCTGCAGCCCGCAGCCCGCAACAACCGCGCACGCACGTACCGCACTTGAAGAGCGTCTGCGTGACGGTGTTGCCGTCCTTGCCCTCCCACGAGAAGCACACCGGCAGCGGCGCGGCGTCGATGACCTCAAACTCGCGCACCTGCGGGTGCATGTGCGAGCGGGTAGGGGATTGGCACCATGTCGGCAAGGGATGTGTTGATACGGGCGTACGCCACGCCTCCGCCAGGCCCCGGCACGGCCCTGCCGAGCCAGCGAGCAGCGGACCTCGGCCCTAATTCATCTCTTCATCGCCAGCAACGCCCTCCGTTCCGCTGCTCGTCCCCACCTTGAACACGGGCGACAGCATGGCGCACTGCAGCGCGGCGCCGCGGCTGACGCACTCCTTGCTGTTCATGGTGCGGCTGGGCGGCTGCGCGTGGGGCCGGCAGGGGCGGCGGGGGCAGGCGCCGTTGGACGGATGCGGCAGGCAGCCAGACGCGTGCACCCAGTCTTGGGCACAGGACGCAACCAGAGGCGATGCAAGCATAGGCACCCGCATGCCCCGGACGCATGGACCCCCATGCAGGCGCCCCTGTCGCAACCACCACCCAACACACGCCCCTCCCACACGCAACATCCCCAAACATCCCCTCTCGCCACTCCCCTCCCTACCCCTGCCCCACCACGCTGCCCGGCCATTTGCACACACACACACAGCCTCCCTTGCCCCTGCCCTCTCCTGCGCAGCATCCATTCTCTCTCCCCACCTTCTGGAACACCTCCTCCACCACGCGGCACACCGCGGGCACGCGCGTGCAGGAGCCCACCACCTCGACGCTGCTGATGTCGGCCACGGTCAGGCCGCTCTCCGCCAGCGCGCGCTCCATGGGCACCCGCAGGCGCTCCAGGAAGGGCTGCGCCAGCTCCTCCAGCAGCTCGCGGGTGGCCATGCCGCTGGGAGGGGAGGCACGGCGGCGAGGGCGGGGTTGGTGCCGGCACAAAGGGGCCAGGCTGGTCGGGGTACAGAGCAACAAGAGGAATCCACGATAGCGGGGTGCCTAGTACGGTGGTGCTGGATGGGCGAGAACCGGGCCTGCAGCGAGCGAGCACGTGTTCGGCAGGTGCTTTGGGTTCTGCCGTGCTTGTCTATGTTTGCTGCCCAGCAGGCCAGCCCGGGAGTATAAAACCCCCGACGCCAGCGACTCGCTACAGCCGCGGCGCACGACATGGCGCCGCTCGCTGGCTGCCCGCCGCTCCCCCCCAACGTAGATTTGGTCCTCGAGTCCTTCTGGCTGCATTGCTATACATCACATCATTGAACACCTGGCAAAAGCGACCGATGTGCGGGGGGAGAGAGACGGGCACTGACGACAGGGTCTCACCGCAGGTCGTCGTCCTCGAAAATGCACTCCACGTTGAGGGGCGCCTCGCTGTTGGCCGAGAGGATCTTCTTGACCTGCGGGCCAGCACATGGCGACAAGGACGCGGGCGGCGTCAGGGGAGGGGCCGTGCTGCGGCCACGTCCCGGTCCGGTGACCCCGTGCTGCACCCCTGTTCTTATTTTCAACCCCCATTCCGCCTCGCACCTTCTCCACGGCCGTGCGCAGCTTGAAGGACGACTTCTTGTTCTCACGGATCTCCCGCTTGGTCTTGGCCCTGAGCAGGGCAGCGGCGAGGGCGTACGACATTCGCGCAACGCAGAGGAACATGATGCTCCCGGTCACAGCATGCTGCGAGGATGCCGGCCATGGAGCTCGCCCCATCTTCGGAGCCCCTGGCCGTCCAACAACGGTCGCCATCCAGCACATAACGCTTCTCACTTGAACTCGGTGGCGAAGTGCTCGAACATGAGCTCGTCCAGGTCGCGGCCGCCCAGGTTGCGGTCCCACGCGTGCGAGCGAACCACCAGCTGGTTCTTCTTGAGCGACACCACCGACACCTGCGCGACAAGACAAGACGTGACGGTGAGTGACAGAGCGCGTTCGGAGTGGGTGGGTACTGGGTAGCCGGCTGGGACGTCGCGCGCACTAGCATCCTTAGGCACGGACGTTACGAGCCTCATGGGCATGGGCCGCAAAAGCACACAGCAAACGGCCGGCTAAGTCCTACAGTCAGGGCAAGGCGAGCCCGGCCCGCAAGCTCCCTGCCGCCAGCCGTGATCTACCCGTCGCCGTACCACTGCCGTACGGCACCGTACCTGGGTGTGGCAGTGGCCCACGTCCACGAACACGACGTGCACGGGGTCGGTCTCCGGCAGGTCGGTCTTGTAGATGCCGTACGCCAGCGCCGTGGCGGTGGTCTCGTTGATGAGGCGCAGGCAGTTGACGCCCGCGATCTGTGGTCGTCGCGCACACACAGGGAACCAGGGCAAGGAGCACCGCATCAACAGGGGCCCGGGCCTGCGGCCGACAGCGGGGGCCCGCCCCAGCGGCTCCTGCCGCTCAGGTGTGCCTCGGCCCCAGCGGTCACGCCGCGCCGTCCGTCCCCGTCGCGCCAACGTCATGCCGGCCCTTGCGCTGCCAGCCGTGCCGGCACTCAGGCCGTGCCTGCTCCTGCCGCCCTGCCCGCTGCCCGCACCTGCGCCGCGTTGAGCATGGCGTAGCGCTCCGCCTCCGTGTAAAAGGTGGGCACCGAGATGGCGCAGTCGGTCACCGGGATGCCGCCCTCCGCCTCGGCGATGCGCTTCAGGTCCACAAGCACCATGGCCATAACCTGCGAGGTTGGGGTGGCGAGCAGTGTGGCGAGCAGTGGAGCACAGCGAGCTGAGGCACGCGTCGTCCCTGCTCCGTGCTGCAGCAGCTGCCATCGGGCCTCGGGATGCTCGAGCGGTGCTGCTCTTCGCGGCTGCGCTCGGCTCGCCAAGCTGCAGGGTCATGGGCCTGCGCCCGTCCGCGCAGACGCAGCGAGGCCGAGCACACGCCGTTGGCGCGCCAGGCCCCCGGGCTGCTGGCTGGCCTTCTGTGCCGTGTGCCCGGGACAGCCGGTAGCGAGCGCCGCCAGTAGAGCCGCGACACGGCCGAGCTCGCCGGCCCGCCCGCCGGCCACCGCTTCCGCTGAGCGGCCAGCATTCGCCAGGCGGCCTGCAGGGCCAGCGCTGTACGGCGGGCCCAGCAGCGCTTCCAGCCGCAACAGGGCTCGTGCGCTGCTGGCTGTCCAAGCGACGGGTCTCCGCGCCGCAGCCCACGCGTCCGAAAGCTGCTCGCCGCCGCCGCCGCCGGCGAGCAGCCGCCACGCCCGCAAGCGCCACGGCGCGTTGTGTTGTGTTGGGGGCGGCGGCCCATGCTGCTCGCAGCTGGCGCGGCCATGCGGCACCCGCCCTAGGGCAGCGGCGGCTCCGCCCGCCTGGCTGCTTGCCTCGCTGCGATGGTGTGGTGGTGCTGCCCCACTTCACGGCGCCGTGGTGTCATGATGCAAAGAAGCGGATATGCAGGAGGTGCTGTGCGGCCCCAGGTGCACCGCGCATGCTCACCCGACCCGGGCCAGCTACCGACACCTCAGCCCCGCAGCCGCACCTGCTCAGGCGTGAAGGAGGCCTCCTCGTTGCAGTAGCGGACCTTAATCAGGCAGCCGCCGTTGGGGCCCTCCACCACCGTGAACGGCAGCTTGGCAATGTCCGCCTGGACCTGAGGGGACAGGAGGACACCACAGCAGGCGGGAGGGCAGGCGGCCGCCAGGCAGGCTGTTGGCTGGTGCGAGAGGCTGCGCGCGTGTGCGGGGCGGGGCGCGGATGCGTGTCCGGAGAGGGCGCGCCCGCCACAGGTGAGGAGGCGCGAGAGGACGATCAGAGAAGGCACCTGGCGGCGAGGGGTTGTTGCAGCGCGGAAGCAAGTTGGGCCTCAGGGCCGCACCTCGGGGTCGGCGAACTTCTTGCCGAGCACGCGCTTCAGCTGGTGCACGGTGTTCTGCGGCTGCAGGCCCAGCTTGCCCGCGCCATCAGTACCAAGGAAGCGCATCTTATCGCCTGTGGACGGCATGCCAACGGGGGGGTGGAGTCAGGGGTCAGCGTGGTGGGCTAGGACGCTGTGGCGGTGAGGCGTGCCGGGCTCGGTGCAGCCCACACGCGGTTGAGCTGCGAGCGGGAAACTGAAGCAGTTTGCATTCAAGCAATTGCATGCGATGGGCGCGGCTTGCGCGCCGACGCAGCGCAGGAAGCTGCTGGGTGGGAATCGAAGCACCGCGAGATCTCCAGTAGAGCCGCCGACCGACCGTCAAGCAACACCCTGCGAACCCCTGCGGTGGTTCTTTGATGAACGCGAGCTCACCGAAGTTGATGGCGGCAGGCGTCTCGCGCTTGCTTTCCTTGTTCATAATCACATCAATGCCCCTCTTGCGGGCGAGAGCCACGCAAGAGGTGTCGTTGCCGACATCGAACCCAACCACGGAGACGAGAGCCTGTGGCGTGTGATCGGCCGGAAACAAGGACGCTGCGCTGAGCACAGGCGGCATCTGGCGCGCGAAGCGTCGCGTTAACCCTTCACAAGAATTAAAGCTCACCATTGCTCCTAGGCTAGGACTCAGGAGGCCGCTGCGCTGCTCTTGTTATGTGCAGAACCTGTGGATGGCAAATGCCAACACAGCGCGCGGTACAAGCGACCTAGGAGCCGGCGTCTGTGTGTTTTGCAAAGTTGCGAGGCAGCACGACGGGGTATGAGGGCGGGTTTCGGTTCAACTCGGTCTTGACAAGCCGGATGGGCGCGTCGGGCATGTTCGCGAGCTTTGGCACCTGCCACGCCTAACTTGGCCCCACGCGCATAGCCCCTCCCCCTCCCCATATAGTAGCGGTATGTGAGTTGGCGAGTCCTGGTTGTGTATTCGGCACGCCGATGATGTGCTCACGCGGCTGGCGGAAGCTGCTAGCTGCTGGGGATGCGTTCTGGAGTACGCCAACGCGATCGCAGATAGCAGGTGCGCTATCAGGCAAGGCGTACACTGCCAACCGCCACCGAGGCCCCGTGCGCAGAAAAGCTCACCCCCGCCACGCGCAGGCGCCGGGCACGCGACCACTCCCCTCGGCGTTGCCTTGCTGCAGAGCTACCCTGCAGCCAGCGAGCTCACACACCATGACAGCCTCCCTGCTGCCAGCTCAGCAGCGGCGGCGCCGAAGGATGCACCCGCTCCGTGCACCGCAGCGCGACAGCGGCCCCATGCCGCGCCCCCGCAGCACAAACACACAACACAGCAGCGCGACTCGCCGCTTGGGCTCAATCCAGCCTCACAGCTGTGCCATGCTACGTCAGCCTGCCCGTGCGGCCACGGCCGGGCCTGCGTCAGCGGCCGCGGCGCCGCCGGGCCGGCCAGCGTCAGCGCTGCCGCGGCCTCTGGCTGGCACGCTGCGCCCCGCGGGGCCTTGGCCACAGCGGCGCCAGCGGCTGGGGCCGTGAGGGGCAACTGGCCTCAGGCTCAGCTGCTGCAAGGGCTCTGGCTGCTAGGGGGCAGGCCTCCGAGCAGCAGCCCGCATCGTTGCACGATACTGCGGCGCGCCGGCGCCACTGTCGCAGCACACCAGCGCCAACCGCACGCACCTACGGCCCTGGCAACGGCCCCGCCCTGCGCCGGCATCCACACCGCCGCCGCGGCCTGGGCTTCCGGCGGCGGCGGCGCGGGCGAACGAGCAGCGGACGAGCAGCGGACGCGGCAGGGAGCGGGGTCGGCGGGCGGCGGCGCCGGGCCGGCGGCGCCGCTGCCGCTGCGCGGCGCGCTGCGCCAGCTGATGAAGTCGGTGCACCCGGACCTGTTCCACGCGCACCCAAAGGCCAAGGCACGCAGGGTCGGGGCCGCGTCCGGGGCCTGGCCGCTGGGTTGCTGGCCAGAGCTGAGGTCGGGTAGGGCCGTCTGACCCTGACTCCGTGTTGTGTTCCGTCCTGTCTTGCTGTGGCGACAGGCGGAGAATGAGCGCTCGTTCAAGCTGCTGCAGGTGCGACGCCGGCGATAGGTGCTGCCGGTGTGCCTGGAGCAGGGCGCAGTCTGCTGCCTGGGATGTGCCCGGGGCCGAGGACGGACGCCGCCACGTGGCCTGGGCCCGAGGGGCACCCCGGCCCCGGTACAGCGCTGCCCCGAGCTCCCAAGAGGCCGCCTGCTGCGGCGCGCACAATCACGTGGCCCCATGGGATGGAGGCGCACGGTTGCCAAAAGCCGACTCATACAAGCTAATTCATATCTCAAGCGGTATGAGTAAGATCGTCAAGGCGGGCCGCGCCCCTGACCGCAGGAGTACGTGGCCTTGGCCACGGGCGGCGACGCGCGGTCGCTCGCCGCCCGGCTGCCCTACCGCTTTGTCTTTTACCTCAGAGACGCCCCGCAGCCGGTGAGCGGTAAGTCCTGGGAATGACGGCGTGTCCGGAATGCGAGGCCGGCGGCGGTGCTGCAGGATACCGCTGTTGCGCTCATGGCCGGTTGCCGGCGCTGGCAGCAACCCGGCCCTCTCGCCGCCTTGGCACTTGGTCCGCAGGCGAGGAGGCGGACGAGGCGCAGCAACCTTCGACGCCCGCCACGCCGCCGCTGCGGCCGCGCCCGGGCGCCACGGGCCCGCCGCCGGCCGCCAAGCCCTCCGCGCCAGGCGGTCCGGCGCCGGGCGCCGGCGCAGCCAGCACGCCGGGCCAGGCCGAGGAGGACGCTGGCGACGACGACGCAGAGCCCGAGGGGCTGCACCGCGTGGCTCTGACGCTGCCGCCCCCAGCCATCTCCGCCGAGGGTGAGCCCACGCTTCCCTGCGACGTCGGGCTTTGCACACGGCGTGGGGTTCCTGCCTGGTCAAGTCCGGCGGAGCCCACGGTACCCTGCGGTCGTAGGACCGGTGGGCTGCAAGGGGCCAGTGGTCCCTCAAATGGGGCCTGTGCCTGGAGTTAGGGGGTGTTGTTGCTAGCGGCTGTTGGCCCCAGCGGGCTCAACGTCCGGGGCCTGTGCCTGACGTCACGCCCCTCGCGCGCCCGGGGCCGCAGGCAGCAAGTCGTTCGCGGGGCCCACGCGCAAGGCGCTGACCAAGCTGCTGGCGGCCTGCGGCATCGCCACCAGCGGCCACGACAGGGAGCCCGGGGCCGAGGGCGGCGGCGGCGCGGAGGAGGAGGGCGGCGGGCCGCTTAGCCTGGCTGACTTCCTGCCGGAGGCGGTGGAGGCGCTGCGGCAGGCGAGCTGCCGGGCAGGGGCACCAGGGCGCTTGGCTGGTGTAGACAAGCCCCGGTTATGCGCACATGAGGGCAGGCCCCGGCGGTGTGCACGCGAGTGACAGCGTCTCTATCTGCCACGGAAGGCGCTGGGCTGGCGTAGACTAGCCCCGGCTGTGTGCACATGAGGGAAAGCGTCTCTGTCATGTTCGGCTGTGGATGGGGTTGGAGCTCCCCGCGCCCTCGCGCCGCGCCGAGTGTGGCCCCCGCAGGCGGAGGCGGACCGGCCGTCGGACCCCGCCGTCCGGGTGGCCAACCTGCGGGGCGCGCTGCGGCTGCACCACCAGGCGAGCTACCGGGGGGAGGCGATGCAGGGAGGCAGGAGGGTGTGGGGTTGGGCACAAGACGGGCCGAGCGGGAAGGGGCAGGCACACGAAGTCTGCAGCCGGCAGGGCCCAGGGGCAGACCGGGAGGTGCGGCGGGTGCGCTTCCCACTCTGCGGCCCTGCTGCTGCACACCGACATCATGCCCCGGGGAGGTGGGGCACTGCGTAGAGGTGGCTAGCTGAGAGCTGTCTTGTGTGCTGGTAGAGCTGCTGGCGGCATCGCATCGCGCCCGCTTCCCCGCCCGGCGCCGCCAGGTTATGGCAAGCTTCGCCGACAAGGCCATGCCGCCGGCGCGCCAGGCGGCGCTGCTGGCGCGGCTAGCGGCGGTTGTGGACCGGGAGGCGAAACGCAGCCGGCTGCGACTGGCGGGCTGCCACATTGTCATCGGCGACCGGTGAGGGTTGGTAGCACGTGGTAAGGTAGTAGCATCACTATCGACAGCATCCCATCCCAGGTGCCGCGCTGGCACGTGGCCGGCGGCAGCGATCAGGGCGCCGCAGTGGCGTGGAGCGGGGTGCCGGCTGCCGGGTGTGGTGGCGCCATTAGCTTGCTGCCGGCGAGGCAGTAGGCATGCCAGCAGGGTAGCTGTGTGGCAGCCTCTATTGCAGAGAGCCGTCAATGCGAGTTGCTGCCTGTGCTGTCTTCATGATCGTGGGTCATGCATACTGCGCCGCCGCCATGCTAGCCCCCGGCTGCTGCCGCCGACGACACGGCCCTCCCCAGGCTGGGCCTGGACAAGCTGGGCCACCTGTGCCTTGCCGCCGCCGAGCCTGACGAGGTGTGGGCGTCCTTCCTGACGGGCGTCGACATCTCCTTTGCGCTACAGCAGCGCAGCAATATCCAGGTATGCGTTACCGAGGCCCCCAGCAGGCAGGCAAGCTTGCTGGCTGGCTGGCTGGCAGCCACTGTGATTCTTATTGTTTCTATCGAAACATCGACGACTCAGCTCGATAGGCAGTATCGACTTGATCTTCTTACATGCGACGGCTCATGGCAGGTACCGTCGAGTGTCGGTCAAGCGGTGGGGTGGCACCAGTGCTGCATGCGGGGCAACATGGGCACAGGGCCGCCCTAGGGGCAGGGCGAGCCCCCGCATGGCCACCCGCCACAGTAGTAGGTAGCTTCCCCACCCCTGCAGCATTGCCGTGCCGTGCTGCCGCCCACCGCAGGCGCTGCGCGGCCTCGAGGCGCGCGTGGCCAAGGCCGCCGGGCTCGCGCAGATCTACACGCCGTACGGCAACCTGACGGACCCGTCGTACAGGTGCGCCTGCGTCGTACGCCGCCGCCGTGCCGTGCCTGCACCGACCAATTGTCTCGTCGGCGGCCGGCCCTGCCTCAGGCGCAGCCGCGCACGGCCTGGCTCCCAAAGCCGACCGCTGGTTGCGCCCGGCTGCAGCGGCGCGTCCGCTACCTCACGCCGGGCAACACGCCCGCGGCACCCACACCTCCTGCACCCCCTGCGGCTCCCGCAGGGCGTTCCTGGAGGCGCTCGCGGCGGAGGCGGGCGCCCGCGGCCCCATGGGGGGCGGCGCCCTGGGCGGCGTGTCGCTGTGCGTGGCGCCGCCGTCGCCGCAGCTCGCGGTAGGGGCTGGGCGGCGTGTTGGCGGCGAGCAGCGCAGCGCAGCGTCCTGGGTGCACGAGGCCGCGTTGTTGTCCCGCCGCCACATGGGCCCGCGTTTGTGTACAGCCCCAGGCGCCGCCGACCCCAGGCAGCCCGGACCCTGGCCTTCGCGGCGGCCCCAGCCTCCTCTTCTGGCACCTCGCTTCTGTCCCACCCGCCGCAACACATCCTCTTGCCAATAAATTCACCCGCCGCACCCGGCCTCCCCACACGCGCGCCTCCTCCCCCACACCACACGCCTGTCGCGCCAGCCCACACGCCTACGGCCTCTGCACCTGTCCCTCCACGTTCCCCTCACGCCAGGGCCTCGCCCCCGAGCCGCGCGTGCGCCTCGACCCCTCCACCCCGGGCGTCGTGTCCGCCGCCAGCGACACGCCGCCGCCCGAGCTGTTCGCCTGGCTGGAGGCGCACGGCGGCAGCGCGGTGGCGGCGGCGCGAGCGGCGGCGCACGAGCAGGCGGAGCTGCTCAAGCTGACGGAGCGGGTGCGAGGGGCCCATGGGGGCATGGCTCGCGGAGCTGGGGGCACGGGGCGGGGGCCGGCAGGAGGCAGGGCACGGGGCGGGGGTCGGTAGGAGGCAGGGGGAGCTGCATGGGTCTGGCGTGACAATTGGGAGCTTGGGAGGCCACACGGGCCTCGAGGGACAGCACACGGGCTGGCGCGGGGTGGGTCAGGGGCGAGCATATCAAGGCAGGCTGCACGCCCCTCTGGCCAGAGCTGGGCACGCTCGGCAGCCCCCACGGCGGCCGAGCCCGGCACCGCCGGCTCCAGTGACTCCCATGCTGTTCTTAAGAGTAAGGGCACCGCCGAACTCGCCCCACTTTGTGGCCTGGTTGCCGTGGGCTTGTGGGGGGGGGGGCGCCTCTCATGCCCCTTGTGGGGATGTCCGTGCCATGTCGTGCCATGTGCTGTGCCGTGCCGTGCCATGCCGCAGGTGCGCCGCCAGCTGCGGCTGCGCAGCCTCACCAGGGACCCGCGGGTCGCTCCGGCGCACTACCGTCGGGCGTGCGGGCTGCTGCTGGAGCAGGTGCGGGCTGTGGGTGGCAGCGGGCAGGCGTGGAACCGGCTCACACTGTAGGACCAGCGTAGAAGTCAGGAAAGGGGGCAGCTCGGGTTTGCGGTGTGTGGATGGACGCTGCTGCGGTCAGGGCTCTAGGCCCTGGGGCGGCGGCGCGCGCCTGGCCGCACGCAGGCCCGGCCCTTTGGTGTGGCGGATGCAGTACGCCACAGCACCGCGCACCACCGTACGAGAACACGGGGGCGAAGCACGGGAGCTGCTTCGACATGCCCTCAGGCAGCCGAGCCCGGGCCAGGGGCCTGAGGGCATGCGGCTGGAGCGTGTGCGGTCTTGGCCGCAGTCGGCGCCGCGAGCCGGGCCGGCGCTCGGCACAGCTAGGCTGCGTACTGCGGCAGGGGCTGCCAGGTGGCGGGGCCACGGCAGCCTGCGCCGTTGCCTGGGGTACCTCACCCTGCCCTCCACGCCGGTACACACTTGAAAGCCTGCGCCAGGCGTGCTGCTCGCCATCTGGTGGTTCGTTGAGAGCCTCGCGCCGTTCAGGCGGGCCTCGCTTGCGTGTGCTCGGTGCTGGCGAAGGTACCGTGCTCGCCTGGCTGACGCTTGTTCCGGTGCCGATGCCTCGCCAGGCGGCCGCGTTCGCGCCGCTGCTGGAAGGCGCTGTGCTGCGGGTCGGCTTCGCCAACCGCCTCGCCCCGGACGGCTCGTGCATCGAGGTGCGGATGGCCGTCGCGTTTCAGCGGGGCGTTTGCCGGCGTGTGCCAACCTGCTGCTCTGCTTCCTGACCAAGGCAGCACTGACCAAGGCAGCACTGACTTCGACCTTCACCTCCCCGCAGATTGCGCATAACTGTCAGCTGTGAGCGCCATCGCTGGGCCGGGCCGGGTCAGCGGCGCGGGAACGCGGCGGGGAGGTTGTGGAGCTTGGGCTTAGATGCGACATGGTGGCGGTGGGCTGGCTATTGGCTCCAGTTACGCTTGCAATCTGCATGCGGCATGACGAGCGTTCGCCGGACCCCGGACGGAGAACGGATCGGGCTTCGCAGTGTGAACCGGTACCTACCGGTACGACCTTTATTGCATGCAGCGGCCATGCATGCGTTGCCGCCACTGCTGGCTCCTGTTGAGCCGGCGGCGGCTGCGTCTGAAACCAGCAAGGGACTCATGTGGACGGTTACGAAAAAGCGGTGTACGGGACAAGGCGACTTCGCGACGGAGCTTGCTAAAGGCCCCCAGCCGGCTGCAGATATCAGGGTTTGATGGCTGCATTACGTCGGGTGTGCGAGTGCGTGCTATTATTGGTGCGATGCATGTGCACCTGTACGCAGCAGACTAACATTTCAAGCAGGCCTTCGGTGGCCAACGCAGATACCCCAGCCCATTCCACGGCTAGCTTAATAACTTCAAAACTTTCTTCTTTCCATTTACAGCAGAGTGCCGTCGCCTGTCGTTTGTGTTAGACATCGCCCGGCCTTGCCGCGCCTCCTTCACGGTGTGACGAAGTACCTTTGCCTCGGCAGACGCGTGGTTGCACATCGAGCTGGCGCAGCAGCCCGCAGCACTAGGTGCACCAAAAGCACGAGCACTCGCATGACTTCGCCGCAGTTCAGCACGTCCGTCAGCGGTGTCGTGCGTTGGCTATAATACAAACAGTGTCACGGAACCTGCGTAGTGGTGACTTACTCGCTCGCAAGTCAAAGATGGCGGGGCCATCAGGCAGAGGCCAGGCACTGGCTGCCCTCGTCGCAGCCTCGGAGCACCTGCCAGTAACAGGGCTCACCCTCGCGCTTAACGGGTGAGGCCAACTGGCAAGCTGAAACTAGGGCCAACGCACCTTCCTGACTTCCTGAGTTACGCGTCGCTGACTTACGCGCGGATACGTCTTTGGCAGGTCTACATGCCAGGTCTTAGGCACGTATGCAGCAAGCGCGCAACAAGTTTACGTGCGTTGTAACTGCGCAGCTTGCGCCGCACGCTGCGGGACTGCGCTCTTTCGTGACGGCAACGGCAGCATATTATCGCTGAGCGAATGGGCGCTACATGTGTCCCTTGGCAGCGCCTCGTTCGACAAGATAGCCGTCGTCCAGCCCGGTGCTATCAAGGCAAGCTCACTGTGCATATCCTAACGTAACCACGTCGCATAATGAGCAGGGTTTTACCGCCGTTTTAGCCCCGTGACGCTCGGCGCCCCCCCTGCATACACGGGGCTTCGGCCCTTGACCGCGGGATACCTTATTAGGCCTCGGCCTGCTGCGCTGCTTCCATTTGTGTTGCAAGCTTACCTCGTTATCGCAGCCCGTTAAGAGGTATCTCCTCCCGCGCAGGTCTCGCTGTCGCTGTGGCTCAAGGCCGCATCGCAGCACATGGGCGGCGCTGCGCTCAAGCGCCGACAGCTCTCCGTCTACACCTGGGATGCGGCGCCAGAGTCCAAGACGCCCACTGTGCCGCCGCACCCAGGGGCGCCCCCGCCCGAGCCCAAGCCTGCTGTCGGCGCCTGGCGCGCTGGGACCATCGTGGTACGGTCAACACCGCAGGCATGCGCTAAGAAGCACTCCTCGCTGCATGTTCTGACACCTGCACACAGTAAACCGCGTCGTCGTGGTTCCTCATCTGCACAGGCTTTCGACCAACGGACGTCGGTGTTCTCCATCAAATACCATCTCGACCCCAAAAAGTCGGTCTCGCACATCTTCCTGCCGCTGGCCGTTGTCCACTATGCCCGGGTACGAATGTAATCCTGGCATGAGGCGTCATAAGACCTGCCTGTGAGCTGGTGATCGCGCCGTTGCGCGCGTGTCAGCAATGGAGACCGCCCGCCCAACGAACGCACGCCACCATCCACACACGGCCACAGCAGATGTGTCGGCACTCACGCCCTTCGCCTCTGCCCCTGTGACATCCTCATCTCGTCGGCTGCATTCCTTTCGTGTGGCGCCGCAGTCACCGCCGCCTCCGGGGACCGCGCCGCGCAACGTGGCAGAGGGGTTCACGCCGGTACCGTCCGTCCTCGTGCCGCCGCCGGGTGCCCTGGCGGCTCTGATTGCATCAGTGCCGCCAGCGGCCATCGCCGCTCTCAAAGCAGTCGGCCCACTGCCGATGCCGCCGCCATCCTCCACGGCGGCGCAGCCGTCACCTCAGCCGCCGGCACTGCAGGTGATGCAGCAGGCGGCGCCGCCACCCGAGACGGTGGCGGCCGCGGCGGCCGGCGCCGCCGGCAGCGGCCCTGCACCGGCCGCTGCCACTTCGCCCGGAACGCACCCGGTCCTGATCCAGGAGATCCAAAAGCAGCAGCAGCAGCAGATGCTACAGCTCCTATTGCTGCAACAGCACTACCAGCAGCAGCAGCAGCAGCAGCAGCAATTGGCGGCGGCCGCAGCAAGCGCCGCCGCCAAGCCGCCGGCGCCAGCGCCCGCGGACATGCCCATCGCGGCTGCGGCGGCGCTGCCGGCTGCGGCGGCGGCGGTAGCTGCTGGGGAGCGCTTCGCCCGCAAGCGGAAGGGCGCTATGTCTGACTCCGTAGAGTCGTCGCCGATCATACCCGGCAGCATCAGCGAGCTGTCAGAGCTCAACGCTGACTCTGTCGCACCTGAGCTGGCGTCACGCCTGGCGCTCGGCCGATCAAGCACGGGGCTGCGGCCGCTTCCTGGGGCGGCACCGCTGGCGCCTCGGCTGCCGGCCCGGTCAGCGTCAGCCCATCTCCTCATGAGCGGCGGCGGCGGCGCCGCCGCCGCCGCCGCTGCCAGGATGACACCAGCAGGCGTGTCGCCCTTCTCGCGGATCGCCGGCAACGCCAGCCTGGCGGCAGCTGCGGCTGCGGCGGCGGGAATGGCCACCGCTGGCGGCTCGGGTCGCGACGGCGGCGCCGCCACGGCCGCGGCAGCGGCCGGCGCAGTGGACGAGTGCATGCGCGAAGCCGCCGCCAGCATGCAGACGGCGCCGCCGCGGGCCGTGACGCTAGCGTCCACGGCGTCGTCTGCCGCCGCCGCGATCTCCGGCCCCGTGCCGCCGCCACCACTGCCAGGCCACGGCCCCGGCGGTGGCATCGCCCCAACACCCCAGGCCGCGGAAGGCTTCGCCGCGCGCCTGCGCGGCTGCGGCCAATTCCACAACCTCGCCATGGTGCCGGGCCTCAGCCCGGCGGTGCTGTCGGTCGGACCCGTGCAGGCCGGCCCCGCCGCCGCGGCGTCGGCGGCGCTTCCGGTGTCGCTGTCGGCGCCCGCGTCGGCGTTGCCGTCGGCTTCTCTGTCGGCGCCGCCGCCGTCGGCGACGGCGTCGGCGCTCGCTCGCATGGCGAGCCTCGGCTCCAGCCGGGCGCTGGCTGGCCAGCTGTCGCCCCGACCCGAGCTGGAAGACCCCTTCCTGCGAGACATGCTGGAAGGTGAGGCGCCGGTGCTGCGCTGCGCCGTACTGTGCTTTGTCCCACATGCTGGAGCGTGAGGCGCGTGCCGCCGTCCACCGCCCTGCCCGCGTGTCCTGCTGAGGCCCAAGCGCTGCTGCCGCTTGTGCCCCGCGCCTGCCCTGCCCCGCAGCCCTGGAGTCGGCGCCGTGGCCATCCGTGCCGTCGCCCCAAACCGCCAGTCCCATTGTGCCACCGGTCCCCAGCCCGGTGCCAGCCGCTGGCGGCGGCACCGCCGGCCTCGCCTCTGCCGGCGTCAGCTTCGCCCGGGTCTCGAGCGCGGCGTCCGCCGCCGAGCGCCTGTTCGGCCGGGCCTCCTCCGGCATGGCGCCGTCGCTGCCGGCCATCGTGCTGGGTCCCACTATCCACGACGACGAGGATGGGATGGACCTAGGCGACGAGCTCGCGGGCGGCAGCCCGCCCAAGCGAGGCAGGTTGGCGACAGGCATGGGAATGATGCTAGACAGCGGCGCCGGCGGCAGCACCCGCCCTGGCGGCAGCGGCCACACCGCCGGCGGCGTCGGCTCGCACGGCATCAACTCGGCGGCTTCCGAGCCCGTGCTGCCGGGACTGACTACGTGCAGCGCCTTCGGTTCGGCCGACTGGGCCGCGATTATGGAGGACGCGCGGCTGTTTGACGAGAGCTCCGCCGCAGGCAGCTCGGGAAGCTGCTGAGCGGCGGCTGTGCGCAGGCGGAGCCGAGCGGCACCCTGCTGCCCGCCGTTGGCTGGAACGCGGCGATGCGCAGCAGCGGCTTGAGGGTTGTGGCGTCGCAGTATGTCGGGGCGGAAGCGCTGCGTGGAGGCTTGGGGCAAGGCGCTTGGGTGGGACTTGGTGTCGTCGCAGGAATGGCGCGAAGAGGCCGGTGGCGTGCGCTTACCAGTCAACACGGTACGCTACGCGTGAGCCCGTTAGCAAACGCACGTCGGCATTGGGCTACTGTCTCCAGCGGGCGCAGGCTGCCGCTGCGGCCGTGTTCGCCGTGTGGACGGGGCCGCGCAATCAAGCATATGCACAAAAACGTCATGGTCGGTCGCATTTATTCGTAATTATCGAGCGGGCAAATGCATGCGCGTATTCGGCCTGCGGCGGCGTGACGTTGGGCCTAAGTTTCGGCCCGCGAAATGGTGCGTGCGTGTTGCACGCAGGGGAGCAAGAGTTGATACAGATACTGACAGATATTGTTGACCGTCGGCTCAACGTCTGCTTCGCGCTGATTGTTAGCTTGCGTGGGCAGCGCGGTCTGCGGTGCGAGTAGCTGTTCTGTGCGACGCGGGGTGTCGCGAGTTGTTGTTCTGGTCGAAACGTCTCGCTCGGGCGCTCGCAAGTCCAGCTCTACGAAGGCCTAGTAGGTGAGTACCCCAGAAGAAAGCCGGCTGACAACTACCTTGGCCTCATAAAACATTGGCGCTGTGGGCGGCCCCACGGCTGTGTGCGTGTGTCGGCGTGTCGCGCGGGGCGAGGAGGCTTGCAACCAGGCTCCACGCCGCGCCCATGGCGCTGTGGGCAACACGTGTGATGCAGTTGGGAGCCGTTCGAAGGCACGACAAAGCTAACGGGCGCCGGCGGCCTTTAAGAGCCGCATGGGCTCAGATGGGTACCATAATGGCCACCTACTTATGCTTGCGAGCGGCGGTGTGTGGTGGTGTTTGCGCTTTGACGGAGCTGGCCCTTGGCATGGGACGGCGGCAGGTGCTCGGCGGGCGCCTGCACCTCGTGTTGGGCTGTCGGTGTGGTGAGCCGGTGTGGTGAGATTCGAAAGCGACAACTCTTCGTGCGTGTGGCTCGCTGGCCGCCGGGCTGTGCGTGTGGCGCCCCTGGGCCAGGCTGGAGGTGTTGGCGGTGCGGGGGCAGGAGGTGCCCTCCTGGTGCGGGGGCATCCAGCTTCGGGTGGCCCCCTACAGGCGCGCGTGGGGCGCGCGCTTGGGTGGTGTGGATGGGTGTGGATTTGGGGTGATGACGGCGACGAGCGGCCATGCAGCGCCGACGCGCCGACTCGCGTGATTACGTTTGCCGTCGCAGCGCAGCTGTGGCGTTCTGCGGCGCGAGGCGCCGGGCTCTGCAGCGCCCGCGCTTTGTCGTGCTGCCGGTGTGGGCGTCCGTTGTCAAGTAGTACTGGCGAGGTTATTGCTGTGGGTGGGCAGGTGCGCGTGTCTGCCGCTGGGGCTGGGCGTTGCGGAGGAGGGGCGCTGGCCCCGGTATCGCGCAGCCCGCCCGGCTACCCCCGAGCGGCCGCATGGGGGTTTGCCTTCTTGCGGAGGCCTCTATAGGCCCTGCGCATGCTTCTGCCGTGCGGACCTCAGGCCGAGGGCTGAAGCTTAGAAAGGAAACGCGCGGTGCGGTGCCGTCTGTCGGGGGCAAGATGCCCAAGGCCCGCTGGACACAGGACGAAATACGGCGGCCGTGCGTTCTGGCGGCTGTAGGCATGACTGGTGGGCAAGAAACGCGAGGCATAATGTCTGGGTATGGTTGGTTCCGAAGCGGCCCGGACGCGGTGCGTCTAGCGGCGCGCGCCGTGTCTGGCCGCCCGTGCAGGCTTGGGTTCTCCATATGCCGCTGAGCGCGGTGCGACTGCATGGCGCGCTGCTTGCAGGTGTGGTTTTGGCTGGATGCATGGCGATGAACGCGAGAGCGGTGGCGGCCGCCCGCCTGTCGCGGGCTGGGCGCTTGTGACGGGCGGCTGCGAGTTGGTAGCGGGTTGTTCAGGGCTATTGGGCTCGCGCCGTCGGGGGGGGGGCCGAGCTGGCGTGCGCCTGGCGTGGCATAGCGACGCGCGCGTGGGGGATCGAAGGAAAAACCCCTTGATGCTGCTGCTGCGCCGCCGGCCGCCCTCTTTGCTGCGATGCGGTGGGGGGCCGCTGGCGGCGCGCTTTTGTTGCCGGGCCGGTGTGCAGTGAGACGCGCGGTGTGGCTGCCATTGGCCCCCGCGCGCGGCGACCGGCCCGGGTTGTGTGTCTACAGCCCTGGTGGCTGGGCCCCTAGCGCCCATTCTGCGGTCCGGTGGCTTTTGCCGCACTGGCACCCGCCTGCGTGGGGCGCGCTGCGCAGCGTGCAGCTTCGCGGGCCTCTGTTCCAAGCATGAATGACGCGTGCGGCTGGGCGTCCTTCCCTCCCAACTGTCCTGTGAGCGGCAGGCGGGCGCGCTGCGTTGCGCATGTAGCTGAGACCTGAGAGGGTGCGCGCCGCGTTGTGCGGCGGCCTGAGGGGGCTGTGGGCCGGTGTTACGCGCCGTGTGCATGCGCGGGGTAGGGCGGTGTTTTGAGCGTCTTGGGTTGGACGTGCGCAGCCTCGATGCCGCCGGGACGAACTCGCCGACGGCAATGTCAAGCCGGTGATGGCACACTTCGGCAGCTCGGGGCTTCATGTGGTGCGCCAGTCGGCTGCAGTGGCGCTGCCTCGGCGCCTGCCGCTAGCCGCCAAGGCTTGCCCCAAGACGGGCACCACTTGCGCCCAGTACCCGGCTGGTCACGGCCCGCCCGTGCGTATCCGTTTGCTCGCATTGCAAGTATACTGATTGTGGGAGGCGGTTGAGAGCGACTGGTAGCATTGTGCTCGCGTAAGGGCGTCTGTGGCACGCGGTGAGCCGTTGCCGGACATCCGTGGTCCCGCATGCTTGCTGTCGGGCGCGGCCCACTCGCTTACTCCTCGTTTCGCGCGCGTTTGCGCCGCACTAGCATCACCACCCATTGAACGCCGAGTCGTAGTTCCGGCGCTATTATGGTTTCATTGAGTTCCGGTATTAAGGTGCATGGGGCCCGGACCGTGCCCTTGTGACTTGGTCAAACGACGCAAGGTGATCGATACCACAGGGTCGCGCTACAGTCAACGTAGCTGGCCACGGTGGCAGAGCGAGCTGTTGAGCCGTTGGCCGGGCTGGCGGCACCACCAGCGTACCGTGGCCGGTCGTGCCTTGGCGACACGCGTCATGCTGGCACCTGCCGCAGGGCGCCGTGTGCCAGGCGCCCCGTCGCCGCGTGTCTCGGGCCACGTGAGGCTGCGGCTGCGGAGCAAGGCACCGTGCCGGGGGCCTCCGAGCGGCGACCTTGAGCGCTCCTTCGTGGTCCTTGCGTTGCTGTGTGTTGGGCGATGCGCGCGGCAGCATGGTGGCAAGTACGTCGCGCGGACGGGGGCTGCAGGTACTGGTGGCTGGTGCCGTATGTAAGCAACTGACCATGGCTCCCTTCCGTCCCCGGCCCAGCCCGGCTGTTGCTGTGCTGCTCCGTCGCTTGGGGCCCTGGCGGCGCTCCTCGCGCTGCTGGCTGCCACCAGCAGCTGCTGCAACTAACGCGGGTGGCACCCCACTTCATGCATGGTCCAGGGAAGGGGCTGGAAGGTCCCATGCGCCCAACGGCGCCCCATCACCACGTTTGCCACCCGTATGCGGGCTTCCGGTACCCCGCTCGAGTATGTAGGTCCTGGGTTGTTAGCAGAGTTGTCCAGACGGCCGTTCCCACTGCCACGGGTTCCCTGGTCCGCTCCCCGCGTCCCCGGCATATGGTGCCCGCCGACCCACAGCATCAGCCGCAACGTGCTCCCTGAGCCCCAGCCGCGCCGCATGGCTGCTGCAGTCAGCGCCCCGCTCGTGCTCGCACGCTGCGCCAGCGGCGCTGCCCAGGCCGGCCGGCCGGCCGCACACGCGCGCCAAGCGCTTTTCACAAGCCGCTTCAACACGATCGAGAGCCGCGGTGTCAGCAGCTCGCCATCGCGCGGGCCGGGCCTGGGGCAGCACTACTGCCACAGCCCGTGGGCTCTGAGCATCCGAGGATTACCTCTTGCACCGCCTGTTACAGGGCCACTGTGCAGCCTGCACCGCCCTGGGTTCAAGCCCCTCCGCCCAGCAGTTGACCCGGCACCCGTCAGACCTCCCGCCCCCGTGCCACACAGGGCACGCAGCTCTGCCGCCGCGCTCGCACCTTCACACCACGACCATCACACACCACACCAACGCCGCCCCTCATGTCCGTAGCAGACCCGGCGACGCGCCCGGCACAGCCGCCGACGCTGGGCCCTGCCCGCCGCCCGCCTGCTCTCCCGTCTGCTCGTCTTCCTGCTCCTCGTCCTTCGGGGTGTCGTACCCGTACGGCATCTGCCGCCAGTCGGCGCCGCCGTGTCGTGACGTGATGTCCAGGTACTGCCGGGCCGCCTCCGTGGCTCGGGCCACGGCCAGCATGTAGGCGGTGCTGACCTGTCGAGTGGGTTTCAAGAAGCAAATGTCGAGTGCGTTTCGCGTTGACGAGTGCGTTCTGAAGATCAATCGACGCATGCGTTTCAGCAACCAATTGTCTGGTGGTTACAAAACCGATAGACGTATGCGTTTTAGCAACCAACTGTCAAGCGGGTTTCGAGAAGCCCTTGACATATGCGTTTCAGCAGCCAACTGTCGAGTGGGTTTCGAGAACGAATTGACGCATGCGTTTCAGCAACCAACTGTCGAGTGAGTTTCAGAACCAATTGACGCATGCGTTTCAGCAACCAACGGTCAGGTGGGTGTGCTGCAGAGTCGCTGCTCTGCTGCCGGCAATCCAACAAACTGCGTCATGTGCCGCATCCCTCGGGCCGCGATGGGCGTTGGGGCGTACCAAGGGAGTAGAAGGGTGTGTTCAGAAATAAGTATAAGTATAATAGTCGTACAAAACCAACGCAAGGGAGGATGGCGCGCTGGCCGTGCTCAGAGGGAATGCAGTGGTTAGGTGCGCCAGTGCGGGAGGAAGCCCAACCAGGAGCGACCGCAAGGACCCCAAGTCCCGGCCCAGCCCGCGTTGCCGCAGTGACGCGTTACCGCAGTGACGCGACGGCCAGTGCAGCGACGTCGTGTGTGCGTGTGCGTGTGTGTGTGTGTGTGTGTGGGGGGCAGCGTGCGGCCCATCGCGGCGCTTTCAAGCCAAGCCGGGGCAAGGCCAGAACCGAAAACGGACGGGAGCGCGGTGGAGGGCGCAGCTGCTCGGTTGGGCTGCAAGGCCATTGGTCCGGGCCGGCTGCGTAAGAGTGTAGCGAAGCGACGAGCTGTGGTCCTAGCGCAGGCCCCGGGAGCTCTGCAAGCGACCCCGTCCATGACAGCGCATGCCGACTGACCCCTGCCATGCGCGCGCGAAGCGCCCGGCCCTGACCTTCCACGTTCGGAAGTGACGGCCCTTGATGTGCAGCGAGAGCGTGTTGCGCAACATCTGAGGCGGAGCGTTGGGAGCACGGCAGGAGGTGCACAGTAAAGCCAGGGGGGTTTGGTTGGCGTCAGCATCTGAGGCATCTGAGCACCTGAGCCGAGAGGACAGCACAGCAGGCCGTGCAGGGGACATGGTGTGTAGGCCAGGACCAGGGCGCTACATGGGCAGAAGGACGTGGGGCCCGTGCCAGGGCGGAGAGGGCTCGGATGACGGGGCGGGGCCCACGCTGGGGCAGTGCGCGCGCATAGCGCCGGAGGCCCAGGCCAAACATCCTGGACTTGAAGCCCTGGAGCTCTGGTCCCCGGCCGCGGGCGGCCAGGCGCGCGCTGGCGCTCCGGCTCCGATCAGCTGACGGCCACTGCTAGCGGATGCGGCAGCCCCAGACCCAGCCGGCGTCCCAACCCCGGGCCACGCCCTGGTCCTCCCGCCCCTGCAGCGCACCCAGCGGCACTTGGCGTCGCAGCGGCCGTGCGTGAGCATGCCCATCTGCCGGGGCGGGCGGGCAGGGCGGACGTCTTAGCAGGGCTTTCTCAGCAGCGCCCGGGTTGCGGTGGGTCGTGGTGCGGCCGGGCGCCGAAGAAGGAGCCCGCCTGCTGTGAGCGCGGGCCCGCAAGCAGCACGTTTGGCACAGCCGTCCAATGCGTTACGGCACGTGGCGCGGCTCACCGGATCCCACAGGTTGTGTTCCCCCAGCCCGCCGCCGAAGACGTAGTAGTACGGGTCGTACATGTGCCGTACCAGCGGTCCCGGATCCTGGTTATCGGAGGCGTCAGCGGCACAGGCACGGCGTCGACGCCTCGCAAGCAACCTCCCTGCCTCCGCCCCGCTGCCTTGCGCCAAGCAGCACTCCACGTGACACCCAGCCCTGCGCCCCAGGCAGCGTCCTCAAGCCTTGCGCCCCAAGCACCCCCACTTCAAGCCCCATCACACCTGCTCCCTACTTGGGGGGCACACAGCCAAACAAAAATCACCACCAATCAATCAGCAAGCACCCCGCCCGCACCGTGAACGCGAAGCCGGCCTTCCACAGGCAGTTGGACACCATGTAGTCGCCGCCCGTGGCCTCGCGGTGGCTCCGGATGCAGGCCAGTGCGCTGGCGTAGGGGATGGACCTCATGAGCCCCACGCTGAAGATCATGCCCGCGCCGCCGTGCGCGCCAGAGGGCTGCGGGGGCCGCGTAGTCGCGGACGTGAGGGTTGGCGTGCGCGTGTAAGCGTGGGCGGGGTTGGGCATTAGGCGTGGCATGCGGGGCGGGGCCGGCGGGTCCCCGCATGGGCTCGGGCGGTGTTTCGAGCCAGGCAGGGCAGGTGGGTGTTGCGGGCTGCTGGCGCTTGACCGGGGGCCGCACCTTGCAAGACTCTCGGGGGTTGGGCGTCAGCGGGCAGGCGCCCTCGGGCGTGCAGTAGGGGCACACCGGCCGCGGCAGGAACCTGCAGCCGTGCACGGCAGCGGCGCCGGTCGGTGTGCAATCACGTGCGCCCAAGGTCAGCACCGGAAGAAGCCGGCGATGGATCCAGCGGCTGGGCCCTGCTTTTATGGATTCAAGGGTTTGGGACTTGGAAGTACAAAGCGCAGGCGAGTGAGGAAACCCAACACATGGCAGCACCGTGAACCCGCCGCGGCAGGCACCTTCGGCCCGGTGCCTCCTCGGTGTCGCGCGCCGCCGCCTGCAGCTCCTCGGGCGTGGGGTCCTTCATGCCTTTCGCCAGGGCCTCCTGCGGGTGGCAGAACGCACGGGGCACCTCACAGCGCAGGGTGCTGAGCAGGCTGCCTGTGTTGACACCTTACAAGAGCCAGTGCACGTGCAGCGGTGCAGGTGCTCACGCTAGGACCCTGCTCATCGCCTGGAACCCTTCTGCCTGGCAATGGCTCGGGTACAGGCCCAGGCACAAGGCCCGCCGCCCGCATAGCCGAGCGAAAATCGCCCATGTTGCGCCCGCACCCGACACGAACCCTAGCACCACCCCCTTTGCCTCTCCCCCGCCAGCTCCGCACCTGCATGGCCGGCCCCAGCATGACCGCCTCCAGGCTGGGCAGGCTGGTGTCGTTGGCCATGTTGCAGGGTAGGCAGCGTGGAGCGTGGGGGTTGGGATGGCGGCCCGCGTACCTGGGGCCGGGGCCGGGGCGGGGGTGCGCACCTGAGATGCATGGCCTATCTGACACATGCGCATTCACATCATGATGTCAGGGCCGCTGTGAAATACATGCCATAGGCTGTGATTTGGGCTTGGGCAAGCATAGGGTTGCGCACGAGAGAAGGGTGGGAGCGTACCACAGGTTGTCGGAGAAGGCCAGCGGCGTGTTGGGGTCAAACTGGCTCAGGAAGCGCTTCACGGCGTCCATGAAGAACAGCGTGTCTGGGGGCACCCGGGGCGTGTGCCGGGGGAGTGAGTGAGTGGGTGAGTGCGTGACAGATCTACAGGTCGGCGGGCCCTTTTATTTGTGCAGCACGCCTGCAAGGACCAGGTGGCTACGCAAGCTGCGTTGTGGCCGAAGCCTATGTGCGAGAGGAGGTGCGGCCCGTGACACCGACGATAGCGGGGCGCCGGGCCGCGGCTCCGCAGGCGCGGGGATAGCAGCAACGGGGCCTCATCCGGCACGTAGATTGGGTCGCTGGGGCAGAGACGGCGGAAGGCATAGGGGCTGCGCGGCGATGCGCGCCGCACAACGTGCCGCGCCCACCGTCATCTCCGTACAGCATCCACTTGTAAGTCTCGCCATAGTGCCTGTGGAACGGGACGCCAGCCTTTAACGCCAGCCAGTCGGCACGCAGCAAGCGCAGGCAGCAAGCAGCACTGCTGGTGCCAGCGGCCCGCGTAGGCCCCGCTCCCGGCGCCGGCTGCAGGGCCTGCGCACCTGTGCGCTGCGAATGGCGCCACCGCCGCGCGCGTGTCGCCCCGCATCTTGCCGTGCGACTCCCTGCGGCGGCGCACACAGCCGGCCCAGTCAGCAGGGCCCATGCGGCCCCGCCAGCAAGGCCAGCACCAGGTCGCGCCCACACGCGCTAGCCCTGGTGCCGGCCCCAACGGGTGTGCCCGGCAGCACATTCCGCGGCGCACACAGCAGGCGTCGCCGGCAGGCCACGCGCGGCAGGCCAAGCACGGGTACCGCCAGGTCGAGTCGCTGGCTCCGTGCGTGTCTGCCCAGCTGAGCTGGGCGTCTACACACGCTTCCGCGGCACCGCAAGGTGTTTCTTGCAGCCCATGCCGCCAGCGGCGCATGCGCGACATAGCATGCCCTGGACGCCATTCCAGGCGGAGCCGACGGCACCACACCGTGCCCGCCGCTGCTGGCTACCTGCCCAGCGCCTCGTCTCCGTCATTAGGGAAGTAGGCGAAGCTGTCGTTGCCGCCCAGCCGGAAGGGCGGGCTGTTGAGGCGGATCAGGTCGGTGGCGTTGTGGTCGGTCAGGAAAAAGCCGCGCATGCCTGCGGGCGTGGCGGCGCGGGGGTGCTGATGTCCGCCCCTGGCTGCCTGGGCGCCAGGGGTGCGCGCGGCGGCAGCGACTTCCGGGCTACGTTGCTCAGCGGCGCAAGTCAGCCTAGGAGCAGAGGCGCCAGACGAGCGCACACGGCGCAGGCAGGTGGTCGTGGCGGCCGTATCAGGCTGGCTAGCCAAGCCCTGGAGGCCTGCCTGGCGCTGCCGGGCATGCCTGGGAGGCAGCCATGCTGCGCAAATACTGGGCGCTGGCTGGCATGGCGCGAGCGGCGCCCCTACGGCCGCACGCACCGTTGCGCCAGGGGCGGGTGGCCTTGACCAGGTTCATGCGCTCCTGCGGGGCCCCGCGGGCGGGCGAGCCCAGGCAACACACGCAACCCGGGTTAGTGGCCACGCCAGCCGCGCAGCGCGTACGGGCCGCAGCGCGGCCACCGGCAGGCAGTGCCCAGCATCAGCCGGCAGTGCCTGGGCGGCCCTGCACAAGGCCCTGCACCCTGGGTAGCTGCATAGAATGCAGCGCAGGGATTGTTGGCAATGTCGTGGCAGCGCCTGGGCAGCGTGGCCCTGGTGAGCCGCGCAGACGGGCTGTGGCGGTGCGCGCTCTGCACAAGGCAGCGCGAGGCAGCGCGAGGCAGCGGGCATGGAGCCGGAGCGGGGCCGCCAACCTTGCAGCTTCCCGTAACAAAGACGAAATCGTCGTTGTTGAGGGACGCCGCTGGGTCGGGCGACGGCGGGCTGGCGGCGGCGCCGCTGGTGGCTGGGATGGTCGGCACGACGCCCAGCGACAGCAGCTCCTCGATGGTTACATTGCGCCACCCCGGCGGTCGACGGATCTGGCGCACGCCGGTCGGGACATCGGGCAGGAGGGTGGGCGGGTGCGGCATGTCTCGCGGACATCGTGGGTTGACGGCACGCGGTGGCGGAGGCCAAATGACACGCCCGCCCGCGGGTGCCGCGCAGGCCACGCGCAGACATTTGGTTTGGATGGCTTATACCTCGAAGCGGCCCGTACCTTCCGCGTCCAGCGTGCGAGCGCTCCGGGTACTGCACTCGTGGCGAGCAGCACCACCGCCAGGCATGCCAACAGCAACCGATTGCACCGCATCCGCTCTCGGGCTAGCACGAGCTTGACAACGCTTCCCGTATGCCTCGATAACGCCGCCAATGCGGCCGTGGCATGCTGCAAGCCGGTGCAAGCCGTGAAATGATGTTTGTCAACAAGCACAGTAGCGTGCTGCAATAGTCATGTGTGGCTCTACTCAGGCATATTGGTGCAAGGTATGGTTCTTGAAACGGCCTGTGCCAAGTCGCCGATGACAGCTCATGGTTCCAGAGCATCGGCAAACTTCGCTCGCGGTCAGGCACTGACCAGGCTTGCAGCACATGTCGTCCTCAGCAACATTGTAATTGCTACTGTGACTCGTCAAGCGCGCTTGTGAGCTTCCGGCCTGCACCTTCTGCGCGACTCTTTCTTTTATCACGCCCACTCCGTGCGAAGCCGTAGTCAATACATTGTGTTCTACGTGGTCGTAGAGACGCTCTGGTCGTTGCAGCACAGAGCCCGAAGCTTCCTTGTCAGCGAAACGTGTGCAACGCACGAGGAGCTTGCACGGCGGCTGGGCGCCTAGCCAGGCAGGGGCGCCCAGGGCCCAGCCTGGGGTCGTGAGCCAATGGTCTTCAACCGGCCGCCCTTGCACAACGCGTCCTTCATATTGAGGGCCATCAACGCGCCCATCCGCCTACCCCACCTTCCATCGCGCAGCGAGGTGCGCGCTGCCGCAAGCCCCCAACGCCCATGCGGTTTTCATCCCTCGCCTTCTCACGGGCACCTCGCTAACCACCCCCTCCTACCTGCGCCCGTGCTGCGACCCCGCAGCCCCAGCAGCCCTCGCGGCGCCTCTGCATTGCCGCCGCTCAGGCCCATGTGGGGCCGGTGCTCCAGTTCCTAGCAAAGACTGGGGTGAGCGCCTCGCCTGCGGCCCCTGCGCACAGAGCACTCCGCAAGCCGCCGGCTGAACGCTGGCTCCTGACAAATTCAGCGTGCAAGCCGTGCTGCCCCAATTTGCATTTTGCACGACCG
The DNA here is from genome assembly GCA_001662425.1 of Chlamydomonas sphaeroides. Classification (NCBI taxonomy): domain Eukaryota; kingdom Viridiplantae; phylum Chlorophyta; class Chlorophyceae; order Chlamydomonadales; family Chlamydomonadaceae; genus Chlamydomonas; species Chlamydomonas sphaeroides. Next base: position 15,688 of record BDDC01000779.1, on the reverse strand, counting down.
GCACGCATAGCAGCCGCGTCCTGGGCCCAACGGCACAACCGGGGGGCTCTGTCGCCGGCCCTGCCCATGCCACTTTGCTGGGCAAGGTGCGAACGCAGCGCGCTCCGCAGCAGCGCAGCGCACGCTGCCGAGTGACGGCCCGCGCACGCCGGGGGCTACCACGACCTGTCCGTCTGCCCCGGCCGCTCCGGCCCCTGGCGCCTCTGCCAGCCTGGCTAAGACAGCCTGCGCGCCACGGCCGGCGCAAGCTGGGGCCCTGTCTGGCTGGCCTGGGGAGGGCCCTAGCCTGGCCTGGGGAGGGCCCTAGCCTGGAGGCCCCTGGGCCCAGGGCTCGCGTTTCGCGCCCAGGGCGGTGGGGCTAGGCCCCCGTGCTGCCGCACTCCGCTGTGTCTTGCCGGGCGAGCTGCTGGTCGGGCTGCAAGTACACAACCACGTTATCATGGCTTGCTTCTCGGTCGCCTCACTCCCACCCTGCGGCCCCCGCCCCTGCCCTCCGCAGGTCCGATGGGGAGGCTCAGCGGCGCTGCTAGCGGGCACGGCCTTCGCGCTGGCCGCCAACAACCGAGCCCCGTGAGCACTGCTGGGCACCCTGGGGCCTGCCGCAATCTCCTTCGGCCAGCACGCGATGCGTCTTAGGGCCCGCGCGGCCACGAGCACCTTGTCCTACGGCTATCCCCAGGCCCACTCGAAGCGCCCCGCCTGTTCGTGGCCCCGTCGCCCTCTGCAGTGACGGCCCCGACGACGAGCGCCACATCCACGACCTGTCCTCGGACCGCATCCCCTGGGTGCGCGCGCTGGCGGAGGACGAGGCGGTGGAGGAGGTGCTGTCGCCCGGGCAGCAGCTGCGGAGGCACCCCGTGGGCCGGCTCATCGTGGAGCAGGACCACCTGGTGAGGGGCGGTTTGGCGGGGGCGGTGGGAGAAGGGGAGAGGTGGGGCAGGGACGTGTGTTCAATTGTAGAGGACAGAGGGAAGCGTGTGTGTCTTGCAGCGTGGGGCAGGAGTGGGGGGATTTCAGGACGGGAGGAGGAGCATGTGTGTGGCTCCGGGCGACACGGATGACCGGGCGGTGCATGGTCGGTGTGATAGCGGGATGCAGGGGTGCGGTGCGGTGGGTGGGCGGGCCCCCCACCCCCTTTCCACCTTCCCACGGTCCTGCACCCTGCGGGTTTGGGGCCGCCGGCCTCCGCCAGACAGCCCACACACCCCACACCCCACACCCCACACCCCACACCCCACACCCCACACCCCACACCCCACACCCCACACCCCACATCCCACATCCCACACCCCACATCCCCGTGCGGCCGCCTGCGCCGACCTGCGGCCTCCTCCCCACAGTTTGAGACCATGGTCAACAGCGGCCAGATCCGGGAGCTGCGCTGCTTCTACGACACGCGCCAGCAGATCTTCTACTCGGTGGTGGAGCTGGGCAAGTGAGTTAGGCGGGCAGCAGGGGGAAAGGGCAGGGCAGGGGGAGGGAGGTGGGCAGCGCTGCAGGGTTACGGGGGTGCAGGGCTGAGGGCTCCATTCGGTGGTGGGGCAAGTAAGCTTGAAAGGGAAGTCAGGGGCCAGGCCCGCGGGGCACGCTCCGGGGCTCTACTCCGGCGTCAAGCTAGGGGATAGCACGTTGGCCCGGGAGAGGTTGGTAAGAAGGGAAGGGGAGGGGGAGTAGCGCCCCCCGCCCCCCATGGCGGAGCTGGGCTTGTCAGCTGGGCGAGGGAGGCAGGGGGTGCAGCGCAGGGGCGGCGGGCGAGCTGGCTCCCACTCGGCGCAAAGGAAGGGGCCGGGGCAGTGGAAGAGGAGCCGGGCAAGGGTACTACGACGTATGCTGTGCTCCGGGAGGGGGCTGCTGCACTGATGGGGCGCCCCGTGGAGCGTGCGCCCCGCTGCCACCTATACCAGGTCCTCTCCGAGCCACGCCTGCCCCTGTCTTCCTCCCTGCACCCGCTCCTGGCCGCGCTGTCCGCCGCTTCGCGTGCCTCAACGCGCCCGTGCCGCTACCGCACCCCCGCCCCTGCCAGGGAGGTGTGCGGCTTCCCGCAGACCGTGCACGGCGGCCTCACGGCGGCGCTGGTGGACGAGACGCTGGGCGGCCTGGCGGTGGCGCTGTGGCGCAGCGGGGGCTTGGGCTTCCGGCCGCCCGCCTACACGGCCCGGCTGGAGGTCGACTACAAGCGGGTGGGCACAGCGGGATGGGGGGTGAGGGCGAAGGATGGGGTGGCGGAGGTCGGGTTAGTGCCAGAGGTGGCCCGAGGTCGCCTACACGGCCCGGCTCTAGGACGACGAGCGGATGGGCGCGCGTGGGGAGGCGCGCAAGCGCAGCCATGGAAAGATGGGGAGGGGTGCGGTGCGGGTTGAGCGTGTGCGCTGCTGCTGGCCCAAGGTTGCTCATACGGTACTGTAGGCGGTGGGCGCAGGGGCACGCAGAGGAGCTGCGCTGGAGGAGCGCGGCCTGCCAACGGATGCCTTTGACGCTGTGCCGCGCGCCTCCCTCCCCACCCCTATGCTCCCCTCCCACCCAGAAAATCCCCAACGGCTCCATCATCCTCATCAAGACGGAGGTGGAGCAGGTGGCGGACCGCAAGGTGCGGTGGCAAGGAGGGCTGCGGGGGGGGGGGGGCAGAAGCATCATCGCGCGGCGCTGCTGAGGGGAAGTGTTGCACATGCCTTGCGATGTGACGCGGGGCCGCTGCCGAGGGGCAGTGCGGTACACAGCGTGGCGAGCTGCACCATGGCCGCACCGCGGCGGGCTGCGCGGCTGCTGTCAGCGGCCGGGGCCACCCCGCGCCCCTGCCGCCCGCGCCCTACGTCGCTGACGCACCCGCCGCTGTCGCCGTCCGCAGGTGTGGATGCGCGCGGCGGTGACGGACGGCAAGGGCACGCTGTACGCCACTGGGCGGTCGCTTTTTGTGGCGCCGCGCTGGCTGCCGGACTGGATCAAGTCGCTGACAGGCAAGGGCCGGGAAGGGAAGTAAGTAGTGGGAGCGTGCGTGGTGGGCGGCAGGCGAAGCGCGTGTGAGGTGGGTGGTGCTCCGGTAGGGGGCGGCCCAGGGCGGCGGCTTCGGTCCGCCGGCAGTGGACGATGAGAGCGGACGCGAGTTGTGTGGAGCGGGGGAGGGGTGTGCCGTGACCGCCGTAGCGCGCGGCTTGCGGCTGGCGGCCGCACGGCTGTTCGACGAATTTGGAGCGGCTGGTCAGTGTGTGGTTGTGGTGAAGAATGCAGCGGACGAAGAAGTAAGGCGTGGGCCGGCGGCTTCTGGCTGGGCCAGGGCACGTGCGCACGGTATGCGTGGGAGCGTCGGACTGCCTAACCGGCTGAGACAGCAGTTCGTACGTAGGCAGGGAGGTAGGAAGCTGAGGGCCGCTGGCGCGTGCCATTCGTTGGAAGGGGTGAGCAAGGACAGAGGGGCGGCGAGCGAGGCTGGCAGGGCACATCCACATGCCTGGCTCGATTCGGGCGCCGCGGCAAGGGGTTCATGATCGATCCGCAGAATTATGATTTGAAGCCAGTAAGCGTTGCATTTGCCCAAACCCAGTGCCGAAAGGCCCCAGCTGTCCCGCCGACCTTACTCGCATCAGCCTGCCACCTCCGCCACGCACCCTCCTGGCAGGGCCCCAGCTTGCTCATGTCCGTCAGTGGCAAACAACAATGACAACGACAAATATAGCCCAGCACGAATGCCGCGGTGCTTGCCGTGCGCTGCGTGCGTCCGTCGGCGGACGACGACCACCAGCAGCAACAGGGGCTGCCTCAACGCCGGCGGTAGCTAGCCCCGCGCGGGACACCTCTCCCATCCCCACGCGCACCCTACGTACGGCATCCCGGCACCTCAGCCGCCGCATCCGCCAACACTTTAAGACGCGAAATCAGGCGCCGGCGGCCCTCGCTAGAAAGGCTGAGCCGCCGAGCCGCCAAGCACACCGCAAAGTCCGCATACCATACGCAATAATCCGCCAGCCGCCCAACGAACCAAGTAGGCCCCCATGCGGTACCCAACGCGCATGCGCAGGGTCCTGGCAGCCCGGCCATCCCTACGCCAGCAGCAGCGCAACGCCCCTGGCGCGCTCTTTCCATCACCAGCTCGGCCCCTCCGCCGCGCGCTCCACAGCCGGACCAGCCGCACCCCAGCTCAACCCCGCCAGACCTGCGCCACTCGCACCGCCGGGCCGCTGGGCACCTCCACGGCCGCCTGCCGTACATGCGCGCGTCGCAAGTTCGTTGGCTGGCCACGCACCGGCGGATGGCGCCGTTGCCACCGTCCGTATGAACAAAAAGGACTATGTATGTGTTCTATCCTCGTGCTGTGCCTGTGCCTGCGCCACCCTGACGTCCATCATCGCGCTAGCTGCACATACAGGCCTCGCATCGTCCTTGAGGAGAGTATCAATGGAGCAGTTGATGACCGCCGCTGCCGCTTCCGAGGGCCGTCCCAAGCTATCAACCCCTGTTGATCAGCTCCCAAGAAAGCTGTGCGTGCAACCTGCTGGCACCAAGCCATCAACCATCGTGTGGCTTAGCTGCCATACCCGGATCAACCAGGGCTGATGCGGTTGCTGCGAGATGTGCGGCCTGTTGCGGCAGGCCTGCCACGAGGCTCCGGCGGCGGGCCGGCATCAGCTCGGGAGGGGGCGGGTGACGCCAGCGGATGGTGGGTATGTCGGTGGGCAGTGCGCTGGCGTTGAAGGCCGGCCAGCGCGGGCTGGGCGGGAAGGCGGCAGGCACGCACGAGTACCCGGCCCGCCGGTTGGGGTTGGTGGTGTTGACAAAGTCGTCGCCCTGAGGAAGGGCGCAGGCGGGGGCGTTGGGCGGGCGGGATGCCAGCCGGGTGAGCAGCGAGCGTGCAGCTCATCGATCGTGGATGCGGGTATGCACGCACCGAGTACCGAGCAACAAACAAACGTGCTTGCTAGATTGCATAACATATCCTAGCCAGCGAGCAAGATCGGGCCCCACGCCAACAGCTCCCAGCCACGGAGGCGGACAGCGCGCGCGGACCGCCTGCGCCGGACATGCCAGTGCCGCGCCAGGCGGCGGGCACGGCGGGGAGGTCGGGGCCTGCTGATGAGGTAGGTGCGCCCATTGATCCCTGCATGCGGACCGCACCATGAAGAGGCTGTGCATGAGGTAGCAGTCGCCCGTGTCCATGACGGTCTGCCAGAACTGGCAGCGGCCGCCGCTGCCGATCCGGCACTGCTGCTCGCACTGCATGCGGGGGCCAAGATCAGGGTCTTCCTTGTTTGACCGGGCGAGGAGCACGCAACCCGTGCGCCCCGTCCAACGAACCCGACCCCAGCCAGCGCGCGCGCATCGGGCCTGGGAGCCATCGCACCTCTGCGGGTCCCGCCTTCAGGGGATCATTCAAGGCCACGCCAGACATGAAGTTGCCTTGGAAACACATCCAGGGCCCTGCACGGTGTGTTGGGTGTGTGTGTGTGTGTGGAAACCCCCCGTACGTAGGTGCGAGCACGGGGCGGGTCGGCACGGGTGCGCGCGTGACGAGGCCGGCGGCCCGCTTTGGGGAACACCCATGCATGCATCCAGATGGGGCTGGCGGGGCTAGGATCAATGTATGGCTCGCCGCCGGCGTCGCTCGCTCGCTGTGCACCCTCGTCGTTGCTTGGGTTGCATACCCCTTTGCGTTATTTATCGCCGATATGCAACCGATCCCCGTCTAGAGCGTCAGCCTGTGTGAACGAACCCCTAGCACATTCCCCAGCCCCTCACTCGCACCGTTGTTGGCCCGCACAACACACACCTTGTCGACCGTCTCGTTGTACCCGTTGGCGCCATCGCGGCCCGTGAAGGGCGAGGAGCGCAGCACGCACTGCATGCGGGGCGGCAGGCCACCGGGGCGT
>BDDC01000778.1:33798-44451 GCA_001662425.1 Chlamydomonas sphaeroides | reverse complement strand
AGCAGCATGTTCAGAGCGGCGTTGAGGTCACGGTCTTGTTACGTAGTGGGTGGAGACGAAAAGAAATGTTGAATTTTTATTGGGGAAATACTAATTGAAGGTTCTCGGAATCAATCTTAAACATCTGGAGAAATGCTGTATTGAAGTGTGGCGTGTCGATATGATGTACTGAAGTGGGGCAGTGTGACGACGATGTTTGGGCGTGTTGAAATAATGGACTGAAGCGACGCGGCGTGATGACGATGAAGATGTGGGCGCATGAATAAGTGACATGCTGAAGTGTTGGCGGGGGGAGGAGGGGGATGGGCAGGAGCGTGCTGTTACGCGGCCTGTGTTGTTACCGTGCAGTCCCCATACTGATACCATAGCCCCGCGACACTCACTCCATGTCGTGCCGCAGCCTTGGCAGACTTGCACGCCATGCGCACGCCGCGCCCCAGGTAGCATCCTCGCGCAGGCAGCTGGCCGCACCCGCAGTTGTTGCAGACCTGGGGCGTAGGGCAGGGGCCGCGCACGCTCCGTGAGACTTCGAGCAAGCACCTCATGCTCCCTTTCTAGCAGACACGCTCTTTGCACGCCACCGCCCACTCCTTCGTACCCGCGAGGTGCGGCACTCATTGATGATAACGACGTGCCGCGCATACCGCTCGCATAGCGATGGCGATGGCAGCTGTCAGCAGCGCCGCGCGACAGTTGGCCTCGCATTCCTCGATAAGAAGGTAGGATTCAAACTGTGGCGCGAGGCACGGCTCGGCGTTCATTACTGTGCCGTGGACTTGGGCTTGCTAAATCACAGCGCGCAAGGCGACACAGAACGTTATGTTTTGCGCGAGTGCTTTGCTACATGCAAAAGCACAACCAGCTTGCGGGTGGTGTTGGAATTTCCGCGGCCCCTCCCCAACCCGGTGTTCGCCTCGCCATCCCGCAAGAACAGATGCCCCGCGTGCTGACGCCCGGGCTGCTGGACCTGGCAGCGGCGGCAGGGCTTCGTGTGCTGCCGCTTAACCCACACGCGCCGCTGCAGGCGCAGGCCACGGCTGCTGCCGACGGCGGCACCGATGCCGCAGCCCGGCCGCAGCCGGCGAGCACCAAGCCGATCACCTTCGCCGTTATACTGCACAAGCTGCACAGAGACGATGGTGGGTCATCTCCGGTGCTGCCATATCGCAGTGGACATGATCTCGGGCCGCACTGCGGCGTGCGGCGCGCTGCCATCCCGCGCACTGCATCACCATGCTCGCATCCTCAGCCCGTGACCAACACAAACCCAACACCCAACACCCTCCTGCTCTGCCCTCCCCTCGTCTCCCCGCGCCCTAACTAGTCTGGCAGTCTCACCTGTCAGACTACCTAGCAGACCACCCGCACGCTGTGGCGCTAGACCCGCCAACAGCCATAGCGGCCACCGAGGACCGAGCTCTCATGCTCAGCGCCATCCCGCCAGGGGGCCTGCGCCTGCCGCTTCAGCCGCGGCCTTGCTCGGAATCATGCGCAGATCCGCAGCAGGACCCGGCTGCCGTGACACCGGTCTCAGCGGTCGAGGTGATGGTCGTGGCGCCGGGTCAGGCGCTGGCGCAGACGCGGCAGGAGCTGCTTGACCTCGCAGAGCGCGGGGCGGCAGGTGGGAGCACAGGCGTCGCCAACGCTGGCCAGGCTACGGGTCGTGCACGTCGCGATGAACACCAGCCGCAACGTCACGCATAGCGCGCATGCCTGCACGGTTCCAGTGATCGCTCCTTGCCGCTTGCGCCTGCCGGGCTCCCGCAGGCGGCCTGCCGCTGGCGCCACCCCTCATCCTCAAGACGCGCCGCACCGACGCAGCCGGCAGCAGCGGCCACGGCATAGCCGTCGCTGCGACCTGGGCCGAGCTGGAGGCGGCGGCGCAGGCCCTGCAGCCTCAGTCTCAGCCACAGCTGGCGCAATATGGCGGCGCCGCTGTGTGTAGCAACCGCGGCGAGGCGGCGGCTGAGGAGGAGCCGCCGCACGACGGAAGCGGCGGCTCGGAGTTGGTTGGGGACGGTTGGATCCCGGTGGTCGTGCAGCAGTACCTGCCGCACGTCGAGGCGCTGTACAAGGTGCGCACGCTACCGTGCTGCCGTACCACCACTGCCGTACGCATACCGTACGGCCGGCCGCGTGTCACTGGCACGGCGGCTTACGCACGCGGGCCGATGCACGCCCACGCGCTGCCACGCGTCACCTAGCTTGCACACAGCTCACTGCGACCCGCGTTAGCTGTGCAGCACAAGACCGTGGGCTACACACCTGACCGTTATGTTGCCCTCCACGCTGCTGCCCGCTCCTGCCTCCAGGTGTATGTGCTGGGTCGCCACGTGCGAGTGGAGCGGCGCGCCTCGCTGACGCTGGACCAGCTGCAGGCGCTGCGGCCGGCGCCCTTTGCAGGCGCGCATCCCCATCCCCAGCAGCAGCAGGGGCAGGGCCAGGGGTCTGGCGTGGCGCTTGGGCAGCTTGGCCAGGGGCAGGAGCACGGCCGCAACCCAGCGGCCGGCCATGCCCCGGTGGCTGCGCTGCAGCGGCTCAGCGCGCAGCCGCTGGCGGCGGCGGCGGCGGCGAGCCCGCAGCCGCAGCCTGCTGGCAGGGAGGCGGCGCTTGAAGCGGTGGCAGCGGAGTTGTCGCGGCGGCTGGGGCTGTCGCTCTTCAACTTTGACGTGGTCGTGCCCGTGGACGGCAGCGACTATGGCCAGGGCGCAGCAGGCGGCAGTGGAGGCGCAGGGGTTGCTGGCTCAGCGCCCCACGACGCGGCATCTGGCGGCCAAGGGCAGCCGTTAAGCAGCTGTAGTGGCGGCGGGAACAGCTTCCGCCAACTATCAACGGTACGGTTGGCAGTTGTGGACGTCAACTACTTCCCGGGGTACGACAAAGTGGCGGGCTGGGAGGCGATGCTGGTCGACCACATGCGGCGCGTGGCGGATGGCGCATTGGCAGCTGCGGCGGGAGCCGCGGAGGCGGCACGGGGAGCCGACGAGGACAGCGCAGGCGCCGCTGCGGAGGCGGGGAGCGCTGTAGCAGTGCCCGTGGGAGGAGCAACCGGCGCTGCGGCCCGGGTTGCGGGCGATGGTAGGGCGGCAATTAAGGCTCGGGGGCACAAGGCGCTAAAGGCCGACATGCTCGACGCGTGAGGCGCCTTGCGTGCAGCCATTTTGAGGGGCTCGGGCAGCGAGGAACACGTGCTGCCCGTGACAAGCGGCGCCTGAACTACCGCCGTGTCAAATGGGCGTGATATGAAGAAGCCTGCGTGTGCCTCCCCTTGTGGCTGGGCGAGTGTAATTTAGGCCAAGAGGGTCCATTAATGACGACTTCTTATTCCGGACGGATAAGGGATTAGACTTCTCTGCAGGAGAAGGCGGCTTCTTGGACGAGGGTAGTGGAAGACATGAGTGTCGTTGTACGACACTCAGATATTAGAGCGGCGGAGCCGCTTCGCTGGCTATCCGCCGTTGTAGTAGCAAATACAATAATAGCAGCGCCGTCTTGCGCTGCCTTTTCCCACTACCATAACTACCCGCCCTCCCGCCCAGTGCCCGGCGCAGGCGCGGCACAATAGCGCCCGCAGGCCTCGTCGGGCTGACGGCAGTGCGCAGCGTGTTGTGGGTCTCGGCTGCGGCCGTCGCAGTTGTTGGCTTGAGCGCGGAGGTTTTGTCGCTCGTTCCGGGGCGGTTGAGGTCGCTACTACCGGCCACGGAGGCAGATTGAGAAAGCACTTACTGGTTGTGGTGTCCCTTGGGCGAGTTTACAGTCGTTGGTTGCCGAGAGGGTAGGGCCAAGCCGCTAGGGCGAGGCTGAGCTGAACAGCGCCAAGCCGATTAGCGGGGTGGCGCAGAGCTAGAGTGTAACGTACCGAGGACAAGAAGCCCTGCTAGCATGTCTGTTCGGCATCGTACAACGCACGTCTTGGGTCTCGCAGGCCATAACTGCCGGTTGCACCGGCAATACGCAACATCTTGAAAGTCAGTTGTGCCGGCCAATGCAGCTGCGCTCGCAGGAGCCTGCGCCATAGCTGGTGGGGCGTCGCCTTTGATCCAACCCGCACGAGGGGTCAACCTGCTGCTAGCGAGGACGCACGAGGGATCGCAGTGGGGGGAGAGGAGAGCAGCAGGGTAGCGATTGAGCACGGTTGGCATGCTCGCAAGTTTGGGTCGCGCCGAGCGCACCCGTCCCAGGTAGGTGGTGTGGGGGCACCACACGACCACCGCATCAAGGGTTCTGGTAATGGTGCCGGCGTGCGCACGTGCGGCCGGTTGGCAGGCTAGCTAGGGCTTCCGGTAGCTAGCAGCAGGCTTCATGTGTATGAGTCAGCTAGATAGCGAAGACCTAGCGCGGTGGGGTGGCGAGGGATGGGGTGGTGGGCGAAGCAAGGGGACACATCCGCAGGAGGCGGCTAGCGCACGTACGTGGGCAACGTACAGGTGGGTGGCAGGGAGCGCGCGGGCGCTGCTAGCTAGTCGTGTGGCCCCAACAGCAAGGGCGCAGCGCGGCCTCCTGCTGGCGCTGGTCCGCCCCGTCAACCGTGCGTGCGTGGCGGCGGGACACCTGCAACCCCAGCTAGCATGCTAGCTGGGCGACTGCTGCTTGAAACCATCGACGCCAGGGACGAGCGAGAATGTCTTTGAACGGGGGTAAAAGCTGACGGGTATGCCGGGCTGCGCAACGACGACAGCAGCCGCACGCACTCGTCCACGCAGCATTGCAAGGGGGCCCCACGCCTTACTTACAGGGGCGCGTACGGAGCCACACGCACGCCGTGGCAAGCCGTCGCCCACGTCAAACCAAACACCTACCCCTCGTGCCCCAGCCCTGCCGCCTGCTGGCGCCAACATGCGCCCGGCCTCACCGCCTCCGCCCTGCTGCTGCCCCCATGCCGCCAACAACCTGCTCGCAACCACGTCCCGCCTGACAAATGAATGTAAAATGGCTAAATAACCTACCTGCTGGCCTACGTACCCGCACGGGGCCACCCTCATGCGGCGACGCCGCAGCTCGCAGATGTATCCCGCCGGATGAATAATGGCGCGGCACAGCGCCTCTGCGGGAGCGCTTCTTAATGCATGCCAGAAAGCCAGGCATCCACGTGCACGTGCAGCCTTCCACCAGGCGGCAGATGGCTGGGCATGTCAAGCGCTGCCGTACCTCGCGAACGCTCCATCTAATGACGACCCGACGATTAAAGCCAAGCCAAAGTGATTCGGATTGCCGCCAGAGGGCTACCATAGATTGACACGCACGCGCGCGGGCGCTGCCAGCCCAACACCCTCCGGACAGCATTTCCGTGCAGCCCCGTCGCAGGCTCTCTCGCTCCGTATGGGGCGCGGGCGGGAAGGTCTCCCCGCCCTGGTCCCAACACAAAAATCTCGAACCGGGCCGCTTCGCCCCGCGCGCGCACACATGAATCCAGAGCCATGATTGGCCACGCGGCCGGATAACACACGGCCGCCGGCGGCAATGAACCCCCACAATACGTCGCCAAAGCATGGCCGGGCGCCGTGATATGAATGTATGGCACATAAGCTCAAACAATCTCTCGCGCGCAGCTATCGCCCGGACCCCCCCCCCTACTTGCTGGCCCCCTGAAACGCACGCCCAGCCAAAGCGCGCGCAACCCTGCGATGCCCACACGTAGCCCAATCCTGCCCAAGGCTGTATGTCGCCTCCACGACGTACGGATCGCTGGCTAGACACCAGCACCAGGAGCACAACCGCCGCCGCCACCTACCCCTCACCGGTTGCAGGACACGCGTCCATCTCCCAGCACGAGATACAACCTACCGGCTGCTGCCCGGTACGTCATCATGCCCCCACCCTTGTCCCCCCCCGGCGGAGCCAGAGCCCGAGCGCGCGTCCCGCCCTGCGAACAACCTACGCACGCAAGCTGCTGTAGCGACAAGCCTTCACGGGCCTCACACGCGGCCAAACACACCGCTGCCCTCCGCCTCCTCGTCACCTTCGGGAGCCAGCATCGGCCGCAAGCTCGACGGAGTGCGCGGCGAGCCCATGGCCGAGCCGCCGCTGGAGCTTGCCGACATCGACCCGTGGGTCCGCCCAAACACCGCTGCCGGCACCAGGCCGCCGCCCTCGCTCCTCGCCGCCGCCGCCACGGCGGCAGCCGCCGCATTTGCCACCGCGGTGGCGTGGGTGCCAGCGAACGAAGCGCGCACAGCCAGGCGCCGCAGGGGCTGAGGAGCCAACAGCCGCCCGGTGATGCTGGCGGCGCGCCCCTCCATCAGGCCCTCGCCCGGCGACTGCGGCTCAGCCGCCGCTGGGTCAGGAGCCGCGAGCGGCCAGGTCCCGGCTGCCGCCGTCGGCGCTGCCGTCGCCACCGCGCCGCTGGGCAGGGCGATGCCGCTGCCGACGCGGGAGGCAACACCGCTGAAGGATGGATCACGGTGGCTAGTGAAGGAGGTGCCGCGGCGAGGAGACCCCAGCGGCGACGCCGACGGCGACGAGCCCGCCGCCGACGCCGCCACCTCCATGTGCCGGTCATCACGCTCAAAAGCACTTGGTCCTCCCGCGGAGTGCCGCCAGCTGGGGCTCGGCTGCGGCGGCTCCGCCCCCATTGCCGACGCGTCGCTCGGCGTCGTCGCCGACTGAGCCGTGTGGCGGCGCGGCAGCATGCCGGCGGCAGCGCGAGCCCAGCGCCCGAGGCGGCGGCTGGCCGTGCGCGCCGCACCAACGCCACCGGCCAACCACCCCTCGTCCTCACTGGCATGCGCGCCGTCCGTCTCCAGCAGCAGCCGGACCTGCGGCGCTGCGCCGTCGGCCTCGGCTGCCGCGGTGGCGGCGGCGGCGCCGATGGGCCGGTGCAGGAGACCCAGAGCAGCGCCGCCGGCGGCGGAGCTGGCGGAGGCAAGCCGGTGCACGGGCGGCGGCACGCCAGTGACGCTTGCAGCTCGGCGGCCGGCGCTGGCGCCGCTGCGCTCGGGTGCTCCGCTATCGTCCGAGTCCATGAGGACAGTTACCTCCGACTCCGCCACCATCACCGCCATCGTCGGCCCTGCTGCATCCTCTGGCCCCGTGCCAGAGCCATCGCCGTCGGCGTCGGCATCCTCGGCATCCGAGCCGGGCTGCGATGCCGCAAACGCCAGCCTTGACACCAGGCGGCTCTGGCGGCGCCGCCGCTGGTTGCCGCCGCTGGCGTCACCATTCACGCCGCTCTCGCCAGCATGCGGTGCACCCAACGGTGGCTGCAAGCTGAGCAGCGAGGCGCGGTGGCTGATGGATGGACTGCCGTCGGCAGCGGCGGCGCCGCCGCCGACGGTGCCGCTGCCGCCGCTGCGCATCAGGTCAGCCATCCTCGACGGCACGCGCAACACGCGCGCCGACAGCTCCCGCCGCGCTATGGAGCCCGTCCGCGACGCCACGCGCGCCACAAAGCTGCCGGCGCGCGACACGGCGGCGCTGCTGCCACCGCTGACGGCGCTCACGACGCTCACAAAGCTGCTGCCCGCCGACTCGATGGTCGCCAGCACGGCCGTGCCCAGGCGGCCCATACCCAGCGCCGCGCCGTGGGCCAGCTGCAGGCTCTGGCGCAGCGCGGCGTGCTGCTGCGGCGAGGGCCGGAACGAGTGCGCGGCCTGGCGCTTGCGTGTGTGGAAGGGCATGTCCGGCTCGGCACCAAACCACTCGGCCAACTCGGGGTCGATGGGCACCTGCGCGAGCTCGCGGCGGCGGGCGCTCCAGCCGGAGGACGGCGCGGGGGGCGGCCCGGCCGGCGGCGGCGAAGGTGGGGGTGGCGCCGCAGCCGCGGCGTCCGGGGACGGCCGCTGCGGCTGCAGGCCGGGGTTGGATGGGATCCGGCCGGAGCCGGAGCGTTGAGGCGAGGGTTGCTCGGACGGCTGCCGCCGCTGTTCAGACACTCGTGGCGAGGGATGCGGCGAGGGGCGCGGCCGTTGTGCCGCGGGTGAGGCGTGCTGGGAGGAAGGCCGGTAGGCCCAGGAGTTGGGGGAGCCGCGAGAGGGCCGCGACGGCCGCGAGTTCCGCTCCTCGTAGTACGGGTCGCTCGGGTCCTCGGAGGGGTCGATCGACGCCGCGGCGTCGACGCCTGAGCTGCTGCGCCAGTGGAAGAACCGTGCCATGGAGGCAAAGGGCGCGAAGAACACGGACGCGGCCGTGTGAGGGGCCGCGGCGGCGCCGGTGGTGGCGGGCCGGCGGTGCAGCGGGGCGCTGGCGACGGTGGTGGCGGCGCCAGTGCCGGGTCCGGGCTGATAGGCGAGGTTGTAGAAGGGGCTGTGCGATGGATCTGTCGCCTGGCGGCCAAGGCCCTGTGGCAGGAGCCACTCGCGGCCGCCGACAATGACGGAGCGGTTGGCGGCGGCGGAGGCGGCCCTGGCGGTTGCCCTGGCGGTGGCGGCGCCACCGCTGCCAGGCACGGTGACGGACTGGAAGAAGTGCACGCCGCCGACCGGCGGCAGGCCCGGCAGCAGGCCGCCGTCGGCGGCGGTGGCGGCGCCGTCGTCGTCGCCGGCGGTTGTCCTGGGCGGCGGCGGTCCGAAGCCCTTGCGGTTGGGCATTCCGAGGAAGAATAGGCTGCCGGAGGTGGTCCAGTGGCTGCCGCTCGGACCATAAACAGCGGCGCCGCCGGCAGACGTCCTCGTGTTGCTGCTGCGGCCGTGCCACCCTTCGCCGCCGGCCGACGCTCGTGGCTGCCTACCGCGGCCCCTGCCCTGCGGCCTGCCGCCGCCCGCCGACGTCCGCAGCGGCAGCGGCGCGGTGCCACCGGCCGACGTGCGGGCCTGCGGCCGGATGCCTCCGGCCGAGGTGCGGCCGCCCGGCGCCATGCCACCGGCCGAGGTCCGGCCGGCGATGCCACCAACCGAGGTTCGGAGCCTGCTCACGAAGCCCGCTGGAAAAAAGATCGAGTCGTACATGGCCCTCTGCAGAGCGGTCCTCTGGTCCTGGACAGGCGCGGCGCTTGCCAGACGATGCGCCACATGCAGCGGATCGCGCCCGTCGATGTCCTCGTCGCCGTCGCCGCCCGAAGACGATGCATACCCGTACTCGTGCCCGTCCGCGTCCCCATCAGCGGCGTGGCCGACTCGGTGGCGCAGCTTGCGCTCGAGCGCGGCGGCGCGGCGGCGGCTGTCGCGCAATCGCGAGCCAATGAGGAACGCCGCGCCGGCGGCGAGCGCGACGGCGACGGTGCCGGCGGCGCCGCCGACGACGGCGGGCAGGACCACTCTGTCCCATGGGTCACGTGGCTCCGCGGGCGCCGCCTCGAGGCTGCTCAGGTCTGGGTAGGTGCCGTTGTCGAGCCCCATGGCGGGGTCGATGAAGATGGGCGGCAGCGAGGCCGGCTTGTAGCCGGGGCAGGTGGAGGGGTGGCAGGCGGCGCGGACGGTGATGAAGGAACACCTGGGGCGGCGGGTGGTAATACGATGGACGCAGTGGCTCAGCGGGCAGGCGCTTCGCATGGCTGCTTTGGGCATTTGTTGCGATACGCGGATTGCAACACAAGGGTTGTGCTGCTGCGCTGCTGTTGCCTCGGGCATTCCTCGGCAGCTCGCGAGGACGTGGCATTGACCGCTCACCCTGGGCTGATCCAGTTGGCCTCGGAGCCGGCAAATGCGGTGCGGGAGGCCGAGGCGCAGCGCTGCGGAGCAGGCAGTGGGCAGTGGGCAGGTTGGGCCTCCGGCGTGAGCTGTGTGATTGACGCAGCTGGCCGCCACCGGCAGCCCTGGTTGGGGCCGCGCCAAGGGCCCACGCGGCGGTGCTGTCCTGCAGGACGTGTCAGGCGCTGCCAGGAGGGCCTCCTGGGCGCTGCAAAGTGGCAGCCCGCCTCACCGGCGCCTGGCCAGGCCCCCACAGCAGCCTCACACCGCAGGGCATTGCAGCCCCATTGCAACGGCAGCTCACCGCCGGCGCCAGGTCCACTCGCAGTGACATGTAGAAGACGCGGTAGAGCTCCGGGAAGCGTTCGTCCAGGCTGCAGTTGAACACGCCTGTGGGAGTTGGAGCGGGCGGGTTGGAGCCGAGGGCCGGGCGTGAGGGCGCGGAGAGTTGCGAATGGGAGCAGCGAGATGCCGGCTGGGCCCGCAGAGGTCTCATTGGAGCCAACGGAAGCCGGTGGCCAGGAGCAAGGGTGAAGACGTTTGTTTGGATCGTGCCGGAATGGGGGTAGCGCGGGGGGTAGCGGTCAGCCGTCCGCCGGCCCACGATCCCCGTGCCTGTTCGGCCTGTTCTGCAGTGGTGCCTCTCCCGCCCACGCCGCCCGGCGGGCGCGCACCCGTGGGCACATCAAACACGAGCCGTGCGCTGCGGCGGCCACAGTCGGCGGTGGCGGGCTGGCGCACGATGCCGGGCGCCTCGGCGGGACAGGATTGCGGGTAGAAGGTCGTGAAGGCGGCCTCGATGTTGCCTGCTGTGCCGGGTGGGACTTGCGCGAAGTACAGCCCCGACTCCTCGGGCAGCGTCACGGTGACCTCCATGCGCTGCGGCACGAGCGTGCTAGCGCCAGGGGCCGCTGAGGTTGCGCTCGAGGCGAGCGAGATGGCGTTGTCGGAGGCGGCGCGGATCAGCGTGTAGCCGAGCACGGTGTCGTCCGGCGATGCGAACAGCGGCGAGCTGTCTTCAGAGTTCATGCTGACGCACATGGAGGAGTCGATGATCTGTGTAGGCGGGATGGGATTTGCATAGGTGGAA